>VZQC01000498.1:170805-402105 GCA_009823505.1 Rhizomys pruinosus
TATATATAATTACCATGTAGAATTCATCTATTATATCCATTAAAGGTTTTATTATCCACATGGGCATTATGTTCTTTGATAAACATCTTATTTTTCTTTTCCTTTTTAAAATTTTAAGTTTTGATGTAAGAATTGAGAAATTCTTTCTTTGTGGCTCCTCTGTTTATATATTGTTCAAAATAAGTCTTTGCTATCCCAAGGTTAAATGCATGCTGTTCTACTTTTAATAGTAATGTGCATGTGAAAGCTTGTTTCTGGAACATATTTTGTTACAGTAATCCAGTTGCCACTTCTTGCATCAATACCATGATGCTTTAATTCCTGCCTCTTTCCAATTTTATGAACTTTTGCATATTAACATTTTAAGCTAACTGCCTTTATTTCCAAGCAAGGATCCTAGTGTGGAGCAGGAATTAAATGGACATTTATTGAATTTTCTCTGTGAGCTCTGACTTTCCTCTAACAGTCTGAAAAAGTAATGTATTTAGTGATAAGATAAATTGACTTCCCTATTATTTCCTCTTTTCTAGACACCTATCATTGAAAATTTGGAATTTCAAAGTAAACTGGTTTTTAAAAATCTTCCCTTCACGCCTTTTAATCCTAGCACTTGGGAGGCAGAGGCAGGTGGATCTTTGTGAGATCAAGGCCAGCCTGGTCTACAGAGTGAGTTCCAGGTCAGCTGGGGCTACAAGGAGACTATGTCTAGAAAAGACCAAAATAAAATAAAATAAAATAAAATAAAACAACTTCCCCTAAGGGGAGAAGCTGGTATAGTTATCTGGCTTTTGCATTTATAAAGAGCTGTGTTTACAAAAAGAATTCATGGGCCAGAGAATCTAATAGTCCTTATGCTTAAGACGCAAAGACATTGCTCTTCCTTTTAATTGTTAGGTACTTATAAAGATAAAACATGACTGCCTTTTAAGTAACTGAGAAAACCATTCAGCAATCATTGCTGGCCAACTGTTTTGTTCACGAGTTAAAAATCTTAAAGCAAATGTCAACAAAACAACAGAACATGTACTATAAAATAACAAAATAAAAATGATTTGACACTTTCACTTCCCTCTCGAAGGACTGACTTATTACATTAGTGAAGGCATCCTAGAAAGAGGAAGAAAGCTAACAAAAATGGTTCTGGAGACCAACAGCAACAATAACAACAACAATACATAGCAGGCTGTGACTATGTTGGGCAGTTACTTCATTCCTTATGGCTAAGGGAAAACTTACACATTTCTTTTGCTATTTCAGTTGGGTTGAGCTCAAGATGAAAACAATATAGTTTTAAGTATTTCTAAAGAAAAAACAAAACCAAACAATCAGATCCTTGTCTTGTTCCTGATTTTCATAGGACAAGCTGTCAACTTTCATTGTTCATGTATTAGGTGTGGGTTTGTCCTACATGCTGTTTGTTGTGTCAATGCATACTCCTTCTATATGTAATTTGTAGGGATTTAATTATGCAAGGGTGTTGACTTTTATCAAATTCTTTTTGTGCTTTATCGTGTTTTCCTCTTGCCCCTTTACTTTATATTGCTGTTTTGGATTTGCATATTGAACCATTAATTTAATCAATTAATTTCAATCAATCTTAACCATCTTTGTGCTCCCTTCCCCATTGGCGCCCTCTCCCAGACCCTCCCACTGGAATTCACATACTCTGTCATTTGTCTGTTGTGCTAAATTAGTGTTCCCAGATCATCCTCAGTGCAAGTTCATCCACTGAAGTCTAGTCAGCCTATCCAGAATCCCTTGCTTTAAGAAGATCAGTTCTTCCTCACCCAACAGTAATCAGCTGTCAATATTTCTTCAGCTACAATTGGGGTCTGCTACCCATTTCTATGCTCTGTGCTGTTTTTGTCTGCTTTTGTTTGTATGGGTCTTGTGTATACTCACACCATTGCTGTAGGTTCATATGAGTAGGGTCCCAGGAGCTTGTAGGATTCTAGGAAATGATTATTTTAATATGCTATTAATTTGATTTGATAGTATGTAGGAAGCTTCTCTTGCTATGAGCAGGTACAGCACAGTCCTGCTAAGGGAAGGGGAGTAGAGTAGCTGCCTGTGGTCACTGTAAGGAACTGATCCCTCAGCCCAGAGGTCAGTTGGTTACTTTTGTAACCCAACCTGAGAGATACTTCCAACTCAGGTCCTTAGCCAGGGAAAATGACATGTTTTCCGTCTGGCCATGCTTTCCACCTGCCCAAAGACTGCTGGTCTCTGGACAGGAATTTCAGGCTGATGGCTGATGGCCTATCTTCAGACCACACCCACTCACAATTCACTTCACAGCTGGTGACCTGATAGGTCTCTGTCCAGTCCCACATCAGATTACAAGGTTGGTAGTCTGATGGACCGCTGTCCAAACCACTGGCCACGACACTCAAAATCCAGGCCTGTATGCATGCAAAAATAATGGCCAGGAATTCTGTGTAATGATGGTAATGGGGAATTCACTTTATTGCCTGCTGCAACTCACTTTTATAAGCAAAATGATGTCAGCTCCCAGAGCCAATCACAGACCCCCCAGTTATATGCTACAGTCTACTGCTGCTCCACCACCTAGCATCATGTGCCTAGGCCACCTTGCTTGCTCCCTCTTGGGGTGGGGTCAGAGGAGTCCCATGACTCCCACATGCTGCCCTGAAGGATGCCAGCTGCAAACTAGCCCCTAATTCAAACTGGATCTTCCCACAATAGTATTTCACTGAAACTTTTTCCAAGTAAATAATTTTCTTTTCTTGTTCTAGTCTTACCTGGCTTTGGTATCAGAGTGATATTGACTGTCTTTGTATGATAACTTTGGAAATTTTCCTTCCTTTTAAAGTTTTTAGGGGTAAGTTTGAGAAGAATCAGTATTCTTCCTTAAATGTTTGGTAGAGTTCATTAGTGAGGTGATCCTTTTCTGAGATTTTCTTTGAGGAAAGACTTCCTGTCACCAGTTCAATCTCCTTACTCATTATTAGTCTGCTCAGATTTTCTGTTGCTTTATGATTATGTCCTGATTATTTTTTCTGTTTCTATTATAGGTGGTTTGTGGTTATAATAAATCTTACATAAAACATGTTGTAGGGGCCCGAGAGATGGCTCAGTTGATAAAGTACTTGCTGCACGCACAAATCGGAGGATCTGTTTACATCCACAACATCTACCCCAAAATCCAAGTGTGGTATGTAAGCTTGTGATCCCAGTGCTAGGGAGAGACACAGGAGGATTCCTGGGGCTGGCTGTCCTAGCTAGTTGTGCTACTTTGGGGATCTGCAGCTTCAGTGAGAAATCCTTTCTCAGAAATCAAGATGGAAAGCTATAGAGGAAGATACTCAGTGTGAACCTGCGGTCTCCATACACATGCACATACATGCTTAGACATGCACGCACATGTTACTGCATATGAACTCATATACACACATATTATACCCATAATATGTTCAAGTAGACATAGAAATCTCCACATTTTTAGTCCACGCTCCATTTTATTTTTTGATATCACTATTCATATATTTTAATATTGCCTAGCACTTATAAATTATTTTAGCTGTGATTGTTTGGGAAGGGCAGGGTTTCCCTGTATTCCCAGCTGGCCTAGAACTCTCTGTGTAGATGAGGCTGGCCTCCATCTCACAGAGATCCACCTGCCTTTGCCTTTTGAGCACTGAGATTAAAGGAGTATACCACCACATCTTCATTGGATCTTTGTGAATTTTCATATATTGTGATTATATTTGGATCCCCTCCTGTATCTGCGCCCGCTAGCTTTTTAACAATGAAGTCTTTTCATTAGACTAAATATGTGACTTATATACAACCTTTACAGCATTAAATTATTCTGACTTTGACTACACCCTTGCTTTTACCACTGATATTTCATGCCCCTACTTAACATCCATTCCTCTAATCTAAGAACATTTAAAAAGATTTTCAAATCAAATTTGCTTGTATTGCTTCTTGGGGAGATCCCTGAGTAACGAGCCATCTATCCCATCATGTTAAAGTGATACTATACCCTGCCTAAACCTGAAGTTAAATATTATTCATTTATTGGGTATCTTTTTTAACATGTGCTGTCCTTGGATTTATCTTTTAGCATATGCTACACTTGCTACTGAAGATAAAAAAAATCAATGAGGCTCTTTTTATGCACCTTAAACTCTAGTGTGTCCATAATACTATTAGAACTAAATGAGTCCGTGAAATTCTTGTATTCCATTCCCCCATTTCAGTAGACAAAGGAAAAACTGCTGATCCAAGACGAGAGGACTAGTTAATAGTAATGCTACGGCTTAAAAGTAGATTTTGGCTAGTGACAGTCATGCAAGGGAATAAGATACAAAAGGAAATAATGTCTGGGCTAGAGAGACGGCTCAGTGGTTAAGAGTGCTGACTGCCCTTGCAGAGGACAGGGTTCAATTCCCAGCACCCACATGGTGGCTAAGAACTGTCTTTAACCAGGCGTGGTGGCACATGCCTTTATTCCTAGCACTCAGGAGGCAGAGGCAGGCAGATCTCAGTGAGTTCAAGGCTAGCCTGGTCTACAGAGTGAGTTCCAGGCCAGCTGGGGCTACAGGGAGATCCTGTCTCAAAAAGAAAAGGAAATAGTATCATAAATCCATGGAAGGCTGTGTAGCCCTGTTCAAGAGCAATGAAGATCACATTGATTAGGCAAATCCATCTGAGCACATATTAGACAGTCTATTATGTATGTGTACGTAAATTTATTTGTATATTCTTTTTTTTTTGTCTTTTTTGAGACAGGGTCTCCCTGTAGCCCCAGCTGTCCTGGAACTCACTCTGTAGACCATGCTGGCCTTGAACTTACAAAGATCCTCCTGCCTCTGCCTTTGTATATTCATATACATATATAGATATCGATCTATATAATATAGAATATAAAGAATAATATAAGGGCGTAAATATCTCTCCACGCTCTGTATGTTTTGGGGGCAAGAAATGATTGTTAAATATCTAGAAGAGAAGCTGTAAGCATATCTTGATATTTTATTTTATTGTTTTTTTATTGCTGCGTGTTGTATTTCATACATAAATTTCGTCTCAATTCATTTCAGGCTGATTTCCCCTTCCTCCCTTCCCCACATCCCAGATCATCATTCTGCATAACTCGTCCTGGCATCTTTTTCTCTAGTTTTTTTCCATTTTTAAGCGTATAGGAGGATAAGTTTATGAAAGTAAAATACATTCCCTCATGTGTAAATCCAATTTGGCAAGCAGTTGTGCCCGCCAGAGACCCGCTAGCCCCTTGCTCCCACCAATCCAGCAGGCGGGCGGCTTGTATGTTCAATTCAAGTTTGTCACCCAAATGAGTGTCCAGGCTAGATTGCTGTAGGTTCATTCACACCGTTCACCCCAATCACAGCCCTTGCATTCTACCATGCTCCCCCCATCGTACTGCAGATTTTTTCCCTAGGCTTAGACAAGGGACACAAGTGGATGAGAAACAAAACACTCTAATTTCTCTGTAGATGTTAGTCTTGGGACTACTGCGGCACTTCCTGCTGGTTTCTTTCATAGGGCCTGACAGTTTTTCCAGGAATAATCTTTCGATCCTAAGTCCTACTAATGAAAGCACACACAATTGGATATATTAGTATTTAAACAGCACTAATGTTATGGTAGGTTACTTTACTAATTGGTATAGACACAGGTGTTTGTATGGTATGTTAATCCATGAATTTCAATTTTTTCTGTGAATAGGACAGGGTTTTACTGTGGCCTTTAACATCTCCTGACCAGTAGAAGGTGCGAGCTTGTGGCATGAGCTGTGGGACTGTATATTCCCTCCAAGAGAGAAGACCGATAGCCAATTGGATTTTGGGATATACAGGCATATATGGCTGCCTCTGCTGCAAGTATTTCCAGGCAGGTGGGTGTAACTGGTGCTGACAGAAGTAGGAATCTGTTTCTAGACTCAAGGAGACACATATTTGCTTTATTGGTTAGTAAGCCTTTGGGTAACACTCTCTGGTTATTCCTAGAGACCGATCGGAAACACTTGCATGTGTGGGTCTCAATACATCTTTTTTCCCCATGTTAGCATCAGGTCTTCAACAGCAAGGCCTAACGTCTCGCTTGCTTGTGCAGTATCGCCAGTTTTGGAGGCAAGGAGCCTTACCTTTTGTGGGGGCCTGATCCCCTGGCCAACATCTCCTTGGTAGAATAATCCATTGTTGATGTCAGAGCTCCTGTATTAATATATTTTGCTTAAGTGCATAGCTTAAGGAGACTTTAGTATTATATTTGGTTCTGAATAGAGAATAATCCTTTTCACAGTTCCTATGTCTATTAGTCAATTAAAGAAGGCAGTTTTACCGGTTTTACAAGAGATTACCTCTATAATAGTTGTCTCCAATTTACAGTTGGAGGATGACATCATCATCATATTTCTCCTTGTTCTATGGGGGGGAGGTAAGAAAGTCTCTTGTATTAAAACCTTTGTGACTCCTAGAAGGTAAGTTTCGTTAGGACTCATTATACATAGTTGTTACAAGTAGGATCCACAGAGGGGTTTGATGTTTGTAGCAATCTGAGGCTTTACTTCCTTTCAATGTTCGGTGGGCCAACCTTTTTGTTAGCACTTTCTGGTACATCCTACTTGATGCAAAACTGTATCTTTTCTTTCTCAGCCATTAAGTTCGTGACATTTTGACCTGTTGGAACCTACAAATCTTTTCCCGTAGTTAGTTTTAGGATTTGAATTGCAAGGTTTTTGACAGAAAGGTTTCATTTCTATCTGTATCCCCCCCCCATTTTTCTTCTTTTTTTGGGGGGGTTTTGTTTTTTGACCCATGAGTCTCCAGAAGGCAGTTGTATTATACATACCTATAGGGTGGAATCAAAGCACAGCTTTCATCAAATTCACCCATGCTGTTTTGGGTGACTATATGTGATTAACTTGGGCAGCAAATTTAATTTTTTTGTTAAGTCATCTTATAGGTGAAAGAGAATGCTACGAGGTGATACCATACAACAGAAAAATTATAGAGAACATTTGTATGTGCCAATCCCAAAGTTATTGTTATACAGTTTTTATGTAGAACAAACGTGGACAACAGCAATTTATATCTCTGTTTAAGTCAGATGCATTACCGTTTTTATCAGAGCCTGTAAACCAATGTTGTCAAATATACACATATTTACTTTTACTGAGTCCTAAGCCACGATGTAACCTGTATACAGTGCCTGGGCAAAACTGGATACTTGTTGAACTCACATCAATTAAATATGCATTAATCGAATATACACCCGTGTCCCTCTCCTGCCCCTCCCGCCCTTCCCAATTCACCATTTCAGTCAGTTTTCTGATGCAGTCTTTCTGTTGTTGTTCTTTTACTATGCATCCCTCTCCATGAGAAATATTTATATCTGGGCTATTGGCACTAGCATCCACATATGAGGGACACCATTTGTCGTTTGTTTTTCTGGGACTGTGTTACTTCACTTAACATAATGTCTTCCAGCTCCATCCATTTACTTGCAAATTTCATGATGTTGTCCCTCTTTACTGCTGCATAGTATTCCATTGTATACATGTACCACATTTTCTCTATCCACTCGTCAGTTGAGGGGCACCTGGGCTGGTTCCAGCTTTTTGCTATTGTGAACAGAGCTGCAATAAACATAGCTGTGCATGTATCTTTGCAGTAAGTTGTGTCTTGTGGGTATATACCCAGGAGTGGTATGACTGGGTCAAATGGAAGGCTCATTTTGAGTCTTCTAAGGGTTCTCCACACTGCTTTCCATAGTGGCTGTACAAGTTTACATTCCCACCAGCAATGGATGAGTGTTCCCCTTTCCCCACAACCTCTCCAGCACTTGGTATCATTCATGTTCCTGATCCTAGCCAGTCTTATTGGAGTAAGGTGATATCTCAGAGTGGTTTTAATTTGCATTTCCTTAATTATCAGAGATGTTGAACACTTCTTAAGATGTTTCTCGGCCATCTCTAACTCCTCCTCTGTGAAGTCTCTATTCAGATCTTTGCTCCATCTTTTGAATGATTCATTTGTTTTCTTTCTTCTTTGTTTTTTGAGTAGCTTGTATACTCTGGAAATTAATGCTTTGTCAGATGTATCTGCTGTGAAGGTTTCCTCCCACTCTGTGGGTCTTCTCCTCACTTCCTTTATTGCTTCCTTTGATGTACAGAAGCTTTTGAGTTTAATGAGGTCCCATTTGTCAATTGTCGATCTTATTTCTTGTGCAGCTGCTGTCTGATTTAGGAAGTCTTTTCCTACACCTATGTCTTGTAGTCTGCTGCCAAGCTTCTCTTCTATCACCTCCAGAGTTTGGGGTTTCACGTTGAGGTCTTTGGTCCATCTGGAGTTGACCTTTGTACAAGGTGAGAGGTAGGGGTTTAATTTCATTCTTCTACAAGTGGTGATCCAGTTTTGCCAGCACCACTTGCTGAAGATGCTGTCTTTCTTCCATTGTGTCTTCTTGGCCCCCTTGTCAAATATGAGGTGGCTGAAATTGTATGAGCTCAGGTTTGGATCTTCAGTTTTATTCCATTGGTCAACTGGTCTGTTTTTGTGCCAGTACCAGGCTGTCTTTATGACTATAGCCCTATAGTATAGTTTGATGTCTGGTATAGCGATCCCCCCTGTATTGCTCTTTTCACTCAGGGTTGCTTTGGCTATTCGGGGTCTTTTGTTTTTCCAAATGAAATTGAGGATTTTTTTTTCCAGGCCTGTGAAGAAACTCTTGGGGATTCTGATTGGGATCGCATTAAATCTGTACACTAGTTTGGGTAGGATGGACATTTTTACTATATTTATTTTCCCAATCCATGAGCATGGGAGGTTTGTCCATCTTCTGATGTCTTCCTCAATTTCCTTTTTCAGGGGTTTAAAATTTTTGTTGTAGAGATCCTTGGTGTCTTTGGTTAGGTTTGTTCCTAGGTATTTTATTGTTTTTGAGGCTATTGTGAGTGGGAAGGTCTCCTTGTAGTCCTTCTTCAGTTGCTTGTTGTTGGTGTAAAGAAAGGCTACTGATTTTTCTAGATTTATTTTGTATCCTGCCACTTTACCAAAGCTCTTAATCATTTCTAGGAGTTTTCTGGTGGAGTTCTTAGCATCCCTTAGGTAGACAATCATATCATCAGCAAAAAGGGATAGCTTGACTTCCTCTTTTCCAATTAGAACTCCTTTAATTTCCTTTTCTTGCCTTATTGCCCTAGCAAGGGTTTCCAGCACTATATTGAAAAGGAGTGGTGACAGGGGGCAGCCTTGCCGAGTTCCTACCTTTAAGGGGAATGCTTCTGTCATTTCCCCATTTAGGATGATATTGGCTGTGGGTTTCCTGTATATGGCTTTGATTACATTGAGGAATGATCCCTCCAGACCAATTCCCTCCAGGACTTTAAACATGAAAGGATGCTGGATTTTGTCAAAGGCTTTCTCCGCATCAATTGAGATGATGGTGTGGTTTTTGTCCTTCAGTCCATTGATATGTTTGATGATGTTTATTGATTTTCGTATGTTGAACCATCCCTGCATCTCTGGTATGAATCCAACTTGGTCATGGTGGATGATTTTCTTGATGTGAGTCTGTATGCGATTTGCCAGAATCCTGTTTAGAATTTTGGCATCTGTGTTCATTAGGGAGATGGGTCTATAGTTCTCCTTTTTGGTTGTATCTTTCCCTGGTTTTGGTAGTAGCGTAATGCTGGCTTCATAGAAGGAATTTGGGAGAAGTCCCTCCATTTGTATCCTTCTAAACAATTTAAGTAGTAATGGTTGTAAGTCTTTACGAAATATTTTATAGAATTCTGCCGTGAATCCATCCGGGCCTGGGCATTTTTTGGTTGGGAGGCTACTTATTACATCTTCGATTTCTTCCTGTACTATTGGTCTGTTTAGGCTGTCGATCTCTTCTTGGTTGAGCTTTGGTGATTCCCAGGATTTCAGATATTCATCCATTTCTTCTAGGTTTTCAAACTTAGTAGAATATAAGTTTTTGAAGTAGTCCCGTATGATTGTCTGGATCTTTTCATTGTCTGTTGTGATATTTCCCCTTTCATCACAGATTCTATTGATTTGGAGTTGTTCCCTCTTTCTTTTGGTTAACTGGGCTAGAGGTCTGTCTATCTTGTTTATTCTCTCAAAGAACCAACTTTTGGATTCATTGATTTTTTGTATGGTTTTCTTTGTTTCTATTTCATTGATCTCTGCTCTGATTTTTGTTATTTCTTCTTGTCTGCTCCGTTTAGGGTTCATTTGTTGTTGTCTCTCAAGTATTTTTAGCTGCAGTGTTAGATCATTCACTTGTGCTCTTTCTGTTTTTTTAATGTGGGCACTTAGAGCTATAAACTTCCCTCTTAGGATTGCTTTAAGAGTGTCCCATAGATTTTGCTGTGTTGTTTTATCATTGTCATTCAGTTCCAGGAATGTTTTTATTTCTTTTTTTATTTCTTCCTTGACCCACTCATTATTCAGGAGAGTGTTGTTTAGTCTCCATGTGTTCCTGTAGGTTGTAGGGTTTATTCTGGTGTTGATATTGAGTTTTATTGCACTGTGGTCTGATAGAATGCATGAGATTATTTCAATCTTTTTATATTTGTTGAGTTTTTCCCTGTGTCCCAGTATATGGTCTATTTTGGAGAATGTTCCATGAGGTGCTGAGTAGAAAGTGTATTCTCTGGTGTTTGGGTGAAATATTCGGTAGATGTCTGTGAGGTCCATTTGGTGTATTGTGTCATTTAGTTCAGATGTCTCTCTGTTTATCCTTTGTCCTGTTGATCTGTCTAGAGGACTTAATGGGGTATTGAAGTCCCCTAGTATTAGTGTGCTGGGGTTAATCTGTGCCTTGAGATCCTGAAGAATTGTCTTTATAAAGTTTGGTGCACTGATGTTTGGTGCATATATATTTATGATTGTGAAATCTTCATCGTCAATTGTTCCTTTAATAAGGATGTAATGGCCCTCTTTGTCTCTTTTGATTTCTTTTGCTTTGAAGTCTATTTTGTCTGATATTAGAATAGCCACACCCGCTTTCTTTTTGGTACCATTTGCTTGGAATACTTTCTTCCATCCCTTCACCTTAAGTTGGTGCCTATCCTTGAAATTGAGATGGGTTTCTTGTAGACAGCATATAGATGGGTTTTGTTTCCTAATCCATTCTCCCAGTCTATGCCTTTTGATTGGGGAGTTTAGCCCATTAATATTTAAGGTTACAATTGAAAGATGGATGTTGCTTCCTTTCACTTTATTATCCATTTGGACTTCTAGCCTTTGATTTTGCTCCTATGGTTATGTTTTTGTTAGTTTCTTTTCCTAGGTGTTTGAGGATTGTTGCTCCTCTCTTCTGCCCTTTGAATTGCTTCAAGTATTTTATGAAGAGTTGGTTTTCCAGACATGTATTCCATCATCTTGTTTATGTCATGGAAGATTTTTCTCTCTCCTTCAAGTATAGTCGACATTTTTGCTGGGTAAAGTATTCTGGGTTGGCATCCATAGTCCCTTAACACAGGGAATGCTTTGCTCCATGTTCTTCTTGCTTTCATGGTTTGAGGCGAGAAGTCAGTTGTAATTCTGATGGGTTTCCCTTTGTATGTGACTTGTTTTTCTTTTGTGGCCCTCAGAATTTTGTCTTTGTTTTGGGCATCTAGCATTTTAACTATGATATGGCGTGGGGTGTTTCTTTTCTGATCTTGTCTATTTGGGGTCCTATGTGCTTCTTGTATTTGTATGGGTTTGTCTATTTTTAGTTTGGGGAAATTTTCATCTATTATTCTGTTGAAGATCTGATCAATACTATTCTCTTGAGATTCTTCTCCTTCCTCTATTCCTATGATGCGGAGGTTTGATCTTTTCATAGTGTCCCATATTTCCTGGTTGTTCCACTTTTGTGTATTTAAAAATTTTTCATAATCTTTATTTGAGCTTTTTAATTGCTTTGTGTTATCTTCCAGATCTGATATTCTTTGTTCTGCTTCATCTCTTCTACTTCTGAGGCTTTTTCCTTTCCTTTCTTCTTGATTGCCTGAGTGTTCTAATTCCTTTTTTGTTTCCTCCTGTGTTTTCTTTAGTACTTCCATTTCCTTGTTGAGCTTCTCAATCTCTTCTTGGTGCTTCTCAATCTTTTCTTGGTGCTCCTTACTTCTTTCGTTGGCTTCCTTTTTCAGTGTTTCTACTTCCTTTCGGAGTTTGTTTTTTTCTCCCTCTAGTTCTTTCTGGAGTTTGTCATTCTCTTCCTTTAGTTCTTTCCGAAGTTTGTCATTGTATCCCTCTAGGTCCTTTTTAAGTTTTTCATTCTCTCTCTTTAGTTCTCTGAATTCTTGTTTATTTTTTTCTCCCTCTTGTTCTTTCTGAAGTTTGTCAATCTGTTCCTTTAGTTCTTTCCAACATTTGTCATTATATCCCTCTAGGTCTTTTTTGAGTTTTTCATTCTCTCTCTTTAGTTCTCTGACTTCTTCTTTATTTTAATTTCTCTGCATAGGTCTGCAATTATTCCTCTAAGCTCTGTTCCTTGGGTCTCCCCCAAGGGGATCCCATTGTAGCTATTTCCTCCAGGTTCAGTAGGGCCTGGTGTGAGAATATCCTTTGCCTTTCCCATGTTGTCCCTTAGTCATGTCCCTGGCATGTGGGTTTCCCTTTTGTGGTTCAAATAACAAATGACTTTTCCCTATGTTAGTGAATAGTTTTGCTTGCCTACTTCCAATGCTTTTTTTCCCCCCCTTTCCTCCTCCTTTTTTTTATGGAGTATTGACATGTCTAGGTTTCAGGTTTTCAATTTTTTTTATGCATTGGATATTAGAAGACTAAGTCAGTCTTCTCTTTCTGTTCTGAAGGTTCTCCAAAAGGAAGTCCACTTGGATTCTCACCAATTCCCATGGGGGGTGGGGATTGCGCACCTGACGTAGCCTGTGCCCCGGTCCCTCTGAGATGGGGACCTCTGAAAGAGGGCTCAGAGTCGAGACCCTCTTCCAGCCATCTCTGAGCCAGACCACCCCAGCTGTACCTGCCCTGCCCACATGAATTATGGCGTCCTGCCTGCGACTCAGGAGCCCGCCCACAAGGCCACCTGCAGGGACCAGAGCAGACGTAAACACGGCCATCTGTTCACTCTGCAAAGGCAAAGCGTGGTCCCTCCAAGACGGAGACCCCTGAAAGCAGGTTCAGAGTTGAGACCCTCTTCCAGCCGTCCCTGTGCCAGACCACCCCAGCTGTACCTGCCCTGCCTGCGTCTGCATATATATTTTAAATCATGTGATATTAGAAAGTCAAATAATGATGAGAAACTAAAGAAAGCCTCATTAGCCACCTAAGTGATCTGTCAAATCTAAAATTATTGTTCTAACTTTGTTATTGACATTGTTGCTTAATTAGCAAAACAACAATGAAGTTATGGAAAAGGAAACTTTCAAAATATAGATTTAACTAGTTCACCTTTTGTGCCACTAAAAATAATTAAGTCAAGTCAGTTATGGTTTTTAAAGTTCTCCAAGTTTCCATTCACTTGAAAACTCATCTAGATACAAGAAAAATCCAATGATTTCTAATTTCTGTCTTTCACACCATATGGTATGAATACTTAAAAAAAAAGGGTGATAGGGTCACATCTTTCATTCCTATGACAAGATCCTATGACAAAATGCACATTAATTGGACTTCAGAAGACTCTGATGGAAACAAGGTTTTGAAAAGTTGGCTTCCTAGAGGACTGACCATGTATCACATTGCTGGGTAGCAATCAAATTTTGTGTGCATAATCATCATCTGTTAAACAGTTTTTATTTTAAGCTACTACAAAGAATAGATGATGGCTTTGGTAGTTAGAAATAGAATATACCAGAAATAAATGCTATTCACATGTCCGAAAATAAATCTTAACAATGAGAGATGAGCCATGTGGAAAGGTTCAAAATAAAACTTTGGAGGAGCCAAAGTCCATACTAACAATGCTGTATTTGGGGAACAAACTAGAACCTGAAAGATTTGCTCAACAAAGTGACTTGAGTTTACCTACTTGAAAAAGCAAATTAAGATGTCCAGAGTTATAAGACTTCTAGGGAAGGCAGAGAAGACCTTGAGAAAAGAAAAATCGTCAGAAGTCCCTAACACTGAAGACGCTGGGTGATTGAGAAGGCAGTATGAGTTGTGTTGGAATGAATCATGCGCAGCTGGAGAAAACATGCTGACAGAACGACAGGAAGAGGCTGGCCTCATAGACTCCATTCTGCATTGTTCACTGAACATCCAAAAAGGCAATATTTTGTATTAAAGGTTGGATTCTGATGAACAAACACAGAAGCCATCCTGGAGAGGCATAATGACAATGTAGATCCTAGAACTAAAGGCTGGCCTTAGGAGAGACTGGAAGAGGCTAAGGCATTTGAAAACTGTTTACAGTAAGAAAGATGTTGGATGCCTTTCAAGACTTCCAAATCTATGAGAAGCAAATAATTTAACCATAAAAAGAACTTATGGACATATATTTAAGTGGAGCTACCATAACTCATACTTTTTTTTTCGTCTGGGAAAACAGCGAGTTTATTGGGCTTTCTTACAGAACAATGGGTGAAAGTTTACTTGCAGGGGTATGGGTACTTCCTGCACTAGGGGTGTATATTGAAAAGTCTTCATCCAAACATGGATGGCAAGTTTCCCACAGCCACATAAAATGGAGGGACAGCCTCCCCTACACCACTTGCAGCTGAGGCTGACTGGTTTGTTGGAAGGTGTAGCTGGACACTCAGATGAGGGTCCCGTTGCTCTGCTTTTCCTTTCCTTCCTTGATGGGGCTTCAGAGTCAACAAGCTCAGCTGTGATGGCCCCATGGAAGGGGGGTCCTAACCAAGTTTGGGGAGATGGCATCTGTCCACTATCAGTCTGTTGGAGGACAGTCCTGTACAAAAAGAACTTTGCAATGGGCTGGTAGGGTTTGTCTTTATGCCACTCCTGTCCTGTGACACCTACATCTTGATGCATGCCACACATAGGAAGATCACAGCCTCAAATCTATATCTGTTGGAATTAACTCACAGAAATTTAATTCTCATTACCCAACACCCACTTTTTGGATGTTTATACACAGGTACCATCACTCCCAAAGGAGTGAACTGAGCAAAAGGTTGGAAAGAAGAGATGAGAGCATCTTCTAGGTCCATTTCTGCTCCTTTTATATCAAAGACAGTTCCATTATTTTCACTGAGAATTGAATATTCCTATATTTTAAACTTATGGAGATAAAAGACTGGCTTATACATAAAGGGAAATATTTCTGCCTCCACAGGAAGAACAAGCAGTTCCCAGAGCTCAGGAGACCTATTCTTCCAAGCCCCAGGGAAAGCAAAGCCATTCAGTATGAAAGAAAATGGGAGACTTTTGATCTAGAACTTCATGATATTGCACATATGGCCTCAGAGATAACATCAATTCAACTAAAACACTAAGGAAATGTAATTTACAATAGTGATGTGCTTTATGATTTCTATGTCCTAAAACTAACCATTAAGGATTTTTTTGTCCAATGTCATAATCTATTACTTTAATCACTATTTTATAGATAATTTGTTCAAATGAAGCATGGATGTAGGTGGAATAACTTCTGTTCTCAGTACATATTCCTTGTTTGAACAGACCAAAAAGTAAAAAACACTGATGATATTTGATTTTTGATGCATTGTTCTTTAAAGTATTTATAGAAATTATTTATTTTTATTTATTTATTTATTTTTAATTTAATTTTTATTGATGGTTTGTGCATTTCGTACATCATTTTCCAATTCAGATCAGGCATATTTCCCTTTCCCTTCCCCCCCCACCCCCACCTCATCCCAGATCTTGTATTCTGCCATAACTGTCCTGCACCATCCCAGATCTTGTATTCTGCCATAACTGTCCTGCATCTTTCAGGTTTTTTTTTTCATTTTTTAGCTACAAGTGATAATCCATGAGTATAAGCATCCTTCGTGCAAAACCAATTATTTATTTTTAAAAGCATTGTTAATTGAAGGCATATTGCAATTTGAGAAAATTATTTTTGCTTTATTCAGCACCATAAATATGTATTTAATTAAAGGCTACCAAGCATCAAAAATAACAGCTTCAGAATGTAGCCTAATTGAATCTCATTTTTATTATAATGGAAGACATTTTGATTAGTACAAGATACAATTACTTCTGATAAGGTCAGATCATGCTTTTAAATACAAAGCAGTTTAAATGTCTAGCAGGGATTGAATGTCTAATATACATTTCATTACACAAACTACAAAGAATGGAAAATGGTGCCCATTAGTGGAACGTTGTACTCAGTAGAATAAAATAAACTTACTCTCTTACATACTTTTATCTGATTACGAGAATTCTGAAGAAAGGTAAAAAAGAATGATTAATGTAAAGCTAAGCTGTTAAGAATAATTTATATGTTGTCTAATCTCACACACTATGAGGAATATATCTTATGTTCCTTTTTATTTAAAGAGCACAAAGGATGCCATTTATTAATTTGTATCATGAATATACCCAGAAAACCTAATACCAATGATGGTTGTAATCAATTTTCTTTCTTTCTTTTTTTTTTTTTTTGTCTTTTTGAGACGGGGTCTCCCTTTAGTCCCAGCTGGCCTGGACCCCACTATGTAGACCAGGTGGGCCTTGAACTCACAGAGATTCATCTGCCTCTCAAGTGCTAGGATTAAAGGCATGCACCACCATGCCCAGTGTAATTAATTTTCATAAAAGAAGGGAATCTGACTAGAATTCATTTGATTCCTTATTTCAATATTTTTTTTGTCTTTGCAAGACAGGGTCTCCCTGTAGTCCCAGCTGTCCTGGAACTCACTCTGTAGACCAGGCTGGCCTTGAACTCACACAGATCCTCCTGCCTCTACCTCCTGAGTGCTAGGATTAAAGGCATGTGCCACCACGCCCGGCCTATTTCAATAAATTTTAAGAAAAACAGATGTTTTTCTGTCTCCCTATGTGTGAAACACCACAGAGATCACTTGTTCTGATTAAACTGAAAGAAAATAAAGTTCAGTTAAGTGTATAGCTGTATGTAAAAAGCAGTAAAGCCAAATGTGATATAAAATGCAGTTGTTTCAAGTAGGAAGACATTTTTTAAGATTCAGTCAGACCAAATGGGCTTTCTTCATGGATGTAAGTATCAGCATTGTAAAGTAAAAGCCACTCATCTAATCGTCAGCACTGAGAGTTCCCTGTATGGGTCTGGGGATCCAAGATAATCAAGAAGTCACAGATTTGAAGATCACAAACCAGTGGTGGATTATATAGCATCAAAACTCATAGTAGGCCGGGCGTGGTGGTTTAATCCTAGCACTTGGGAGGCAGAGGCAGGTGGATCTTTGTGAGTTCAAGGCCAGCCTGGTTTACAGAGTGAGTTCCAGGACAGCTGGGGCTACAGGGAGACCTGTCTCAAAAAGACCAAAAAAAAAAAAAAAAACACAAAAACCAAAAAAAAAACCTCATAGTAGGTAACAAGTCTAGGACAGTGTTTAACTTCTAATATTGTAATGTAGGATTTTCCAATATTCTAATGTTGTAAGGAATAATGATGTGTTACTTAATTGTAGAATTCTTTTTTTAAAAAATTTTATTTATTTTTGTATGTGTATGAATGTACCGTCTGCATGTAGGTCTGTGCACCCATGTCGTGCAATGCCGCGGAGGTCAGAAGAGGGTGTCGAATTCCCCTGGAACTGGAGTTACAGAAGGTTCTCAACCGCCATGTGGGTGCTGGGGATCGAAACTGGGTCCTCTGCAAGAGCAGTCAGTGCTCTTAACCGCTAGGCTATCTCTCCAGCCCCAATTGTAGAATTATTTTCAGCATGTTCTCTGGTTACTTATGTATGAGATGGGGCAGACATACACAGCTCCATACACATCTACACATCTGTTCCTGTTTGTCACCATTATTTTGGTTATATACTTAGATTATTTATTTATTTATTTATTTATTTATTTATTTATTTATTATTTATTTATTTATTTATATTTTGCTGATGCATGCCTTTAATTCCAACACTTGGGAGCCAAAGGCAGGTGGATTTTTGTGAGATCAAGGCCAGCCTGGTCCACATAATGAGTACCAGGCAAGTTGGGGCTACAGGGAGAGTCTGTCTCAAAAAATTTAATTAATTTCAAATAAAGAGACAAAATACAGACTACAAACAGACATACACTATTAGTTGGAAAAGAAAGTATTTTCATGGTAAGCATTCACTCATTTATTCAAACAAACATGCACATCTTGGCTAATATGTTTAAACAATGTGCTAGATATGAGTCATGCAGATAGAACTGACTTTTTTTCATTTAGGATTTTTTTCCATTTAAATAAGAAGTTTAAATTTTGGGGGAGGTGGCTTTAAGTGTTTTTTAAGTGTTTTTTATTGTGAGCCAGGGCTGCCCAATAGCTGAATGTGCTTGCCACCAATGTCTGATGAACTGATTCCATTCCTGAGATCCAAATGGTAGCAGAGAAATGATGCTGAAAAGTTGTTTTCTGACATGCACATTCTCACTGTGCCATGCATGTACCTGCTGATGTATGCACACAAATAAATAAATAAAATGTGAAACAACAGGACTTTATTAGGAAAGGCAAACAAAAATGTCTTAGTGTGACTTTCAATATATAAACTTTGGTTTCTAGGTTTTTTTATAGAACTAGTTGGATAATGCAGTCAGATGATAAAATGCAAAACAAGCATGCCAGCACTAATAGCAATAATCAGTAAAGACAACTGCAAAATTATTCTAGATACTCTTGCTAAAAACCCCACAAAATTCTAGTGTTCTTATGAGCCACAGATAAATGATTACAACTTTATTGTTGAACATAAAAGAGTAGATATAGCCATGTTCCTTGAGAAGACTAAATGTTTATTAGACATAAACAGAAAATTAAATAATAATCTAAATGCAAGCAATAAGAAGTTTATAGAAATCAAGCTGGTTCTAATGTTCTTACAGAAGTGTAAATAAACAGGATACTAATACATAATTGAAATATATTAAAACAGCTTCATTAACTGTTGTCAGAGGAGAAATTTGTCAATGAAAGAATAGACTATAATGCAGATTCTAAAAATAAATCTTGTACACTTGAAAGGAGGGAAGGAATAAATATAATTGCTAATAACTCCACTGAATTTCATAAAGAATACCTCCTAATAAACACAGAAATGAATTGCAATAGAGTTAAAACTTAATATACTTTATTCTTATATTTTAAGACTAAAAAGAAATATAGGTCAATGTTTTCTAATTCTTTCAGTAAGAAAGGCTTCCTAAGGGAGATACCAACTCAGTAACCAGAAAGGAAATATTGACTCATTTGAATATTTGATCAAAATACCTCTGTAATGGATTGGAGGGATAGCTCAACAATTAAAAACTCTAGAGGCTCAACCAGAGGACCTGAGTTCAGTTTCCAGAATCCATGTTAGGTGGTTCATAATTACCTGTAACTCCAAATTCCGGGATCTGATGCCTTCTGTGGGCACCTGAATTCACACACACGCACACACACACACACACACACACACACACACACATTCCCAGATATAGACGCATACAGAGAGAGAGAGAGAGAGAGAGAGAGAGAGAGAGAGATACATGCACACACACTTCCAGATACACACACACACACACACACACACACACAAACACAGGCATGGACATATACACTCAGGCACACACAGAGACATACACACATGTAAGAAACTTCTGAAACACATAAATAATAAAAAGATGTTAGAAGGGAATTAATTGGGAATATATATATAACATACATGTATATTATATATATCTATTATATATATATATATATATCTCATCTGTAACACACACATTAGAGTTTCTTTGAAACCATGCTGAGGAATCCTAAAAGATCCAACAAAAGGAATTTAGTCTGTAAGAGGTTGTATGTAGGTAATTAATGTTATTTTAGAAGATATCATGGCTTTTTCAATGGAGGCTAAACTTAACATTTATCCTAACTTTACATTTCTGATTTTTAAAGTTCACTATTCCTTTCTTGGCTCCATATGCTTGTGATCTGCACCTACATGGATTTACAGTTTTACTATTCCATTTTTACATCCTGACAGGTATAAAATATCTGTTTCTTTAAACTTTGATTCATATGCTATTTTTTTCTTGCAATTCTCCCTATTGCAGAAGGGTGCTTAAAATTGAACTTTCATATGCCTGCTATTATAAAATATCTATTTATAGGTAGGCAACTGGCAGAGTTACCATAGAAACTAAAACAGCAATCAATTCAGAAACCATGAAAGTGCAAGAAAAGATGCATTATATATAGAATGCAGTAAAACACAAAATACCACATAATTATCAGAAAATGCAAAAAAAGCCCAAGAAGAATATTTTGCAGTGTGATAAGAGTAGAAAAACTGCTTGCAATTATAGTTTATCCAGCGGTGTCGACCTTGGCAACTCTAATGAATTAGACATGGTCACTGTAAGATGCCACCATGAGAGCATTTACTTTAAGAACACTGGCTTTACTTTAAGAACACTGGCTAAATATAAAATTCCAGAGTACTCTGTGAGACTTGCATATTAAGGCAGATATCTATTGCTCCTCTCTCTAAATTCTCAATATTAGATCTATTTCAAGTGGAATGACCAAATTATTCTAATTTAACAGCTTCCTTCACCTAAGAACACTCATCTACAACTACTGTACAAACTTGATGCTAAACCCACAGGGTAATAAAACTGAGGAGAGACCATCAAAGTGATAGAATCAGTTACTGGTTAATTCTTGATGGGGTTCTCAGCTGGTAGATTTGATGGATTAGAGAAGTGACTCCTTGAAATGGTGAATGCAAACTGTCAACTTGACCAAATCTAGAATCACCTTACCATGCCTCTGGGGGACTATCTTGACTATGTTAAGTGATGTGGAAGACTCATTGTAACTATGGGTCAGATTATTCCCTGGGCAAGGAGTCCTGGACTGTATAAAATGGAGAAAGTGAGTTGAGCATTACCTTGCATTCGTCTGTTTTGAGTAGGGATATGAGGTGATTAGTCACCTCCTGTTCCTTCCACCAAGCCTCCCTTGCCTGTTGCCAAGTCTCCCCACCAAGATGGATTGTGACCCTCTGGAACTTTAAGGCAAAATAAACCCTCTTTTTCTTAAGTTGCTTTTGTCAGGGTGTTCTGTTCCATCATAGTGACAAGAAAGTAACAGAGACACTAAACTCATGTCTATCACTCATTGATAAGATTACAGTAGGAGTTATGCTATTTTGGGGGGAATAAAATTAGTTTCTGCTTTTAGAACTATGTTTTAATTTGTGAAAGGCAAGGAATGTTTTGTTAATAAAAGTCAAGCATGTGAGCACGTGGACTTTTTTTTTTTAACCTAAGAATCTTTTGTGCTGTTAAAGGAATGACAATGTTTCATGTCTCTTTAGTTAGTACATGATGTCAGTTGTATCTTAAATTCCAGTTCAGCTTACATTTAGCTTAACATAAGCCAATATGAATAACTGGACTGTTTTCAAGTAACAAAGGGAATTTATAATTAATATGAAGAACAAAGTAATTCACATTTCCATGAATATTCTCTTATTTAATTGACAGCTTCTCAAAGGTTGGCATGAGCAAGTGATTGCTTTCCTGTATGATTACAACAAGAAAAGGAAGATGATTAAGATGTAAGAATCACATATTAAATATACCAGATAAGTGTGATGGTGAGAAAGGAAGATTATGTCTCAGTGTAGACTTGTTCAGCTGCAGCGAGCAAAGAATTCCATTTCCAAAAGGAAGTAGCTCAGTAACTAAGGAGCTGTCACCCACACTAACTACCCTGACTGAGGAGAGGTTGACTTGACTGCAGGGAAACCATCTTGAGAATGTCAAAGTTCCATTCTTTTAAATTCCCTAATAGCTCATAGAATAAGACCTGTCAGAAAGTGCAAATAATGTCACTCAGGCAGTGAGAAAAAGAACAGTGGTTGGCAAGAGCATGTATAAGAGATCCTAGTAATGAAAAACCTTGATGGTGATTTTTATTAGGGTAAATTGAAAATAAGGGAGAGCATTTCTTCTGTTCTATTTGGAAGTTTATTTGAAATGTGGCCTCAATGAAATGTGGACAAATTCTATAGGATTACATACCTGTCACAAAGAATTTTCCTCTGGGGTAGGGTGGGGGTGTACCCACACACATAGCATCCCACCCAGGCTCTCTGCCTCACATTCCCTGGTTACTAGGCAAACAATGAGCAGACTCTTCAATCTTAATTTTGGGAAGACTAGAGGGTTTATTAGGGTTGCCTATAAAGTGAATGGAGACAATGTCTCTTACATGCTGAGCAGCGATTCTCCTTTCCCAACATGGGCACTCCGAGTCCTGGCATGAATTCTGTATCCTCTGCCCATGATGGTGAAATGGGGAGAGAGCCCCAGCTCCCTGTGGTGGGCTTTTATATGCTCCTGGCCCCAGTGGTGTCCCAGAGTTCCGTGCATATTCTCATGAGCATCACAGGAACACCAGCATTGCAGGAACCTCACTGTGGGCTCTTGGCTTGTCCTTAACCCCTCCCTCTAAGTAAACCAGACTCTGTAGTTCACAGCTTGTCTGATGATAAATCCACTTCAAAGAAGATATATTTTGTCCCACACTCCACCCCCCTTTTTGGCCCTTAAAAACTGGATGGCTACAGAGTGAGTTCNTAAAAAAAAAAAAAAAAAAAAAAAAAAAAAAAAAAACCAAACAAACAAAAAAATAAAAACTGGGTGGATGCCGGGTGTGGTGGCGCACGCCTTTAATCCTAGCACTTGGGAGGCAGAGGCAGGCAGATCTTTATGAGTTCAAGGCCAGCCTGGTCTACAGAGTGAGTTCCAGGACAACTGGGGCTACAGGGAGGCCCTGTCTCGAAAAGATCAAAAAAAGAAAAACTGGATGGACCAACCTCTTCTGTGACAGTCCCTGGGCCTTGAGGGAAGGGTGAGAGAGAGTCTGAGGTAAAACATCAAACTTTTGGATCTCTCCAAGTTCTGTTTTCAATGGACTGGTGTCTCATTCAGGAGTCTTCTCCTTATTCCTACTAACAAAGCACAAATAGCAAGAAGCACAGACATCTAAACAAACATTAACGGTTATAAGAAGTTATACTATGGGCACAAACACAAATGCTTGGATGGTATTTTATACGGGTATTATAAGATAATAAACTTTAACAAAAAGATGACAATAGCTTTTTTTCCCCTAAAATATAAAATCATATTTATTTCTTTTCAGTGTGGGGCTTTAGAACCCAGGGCCTCACACGTGCTAGGCAAACACTCTACCCTGAGCATCTCCAGACTTCTTTTGACTTTTTAAAAACATTATTTTAAAATATGCATATATACACTCCACACATAAGTCAAAATTACAAAGTCTGAAAATCAACTATAGGTAAATTCCTAAACACATTTAGAGATTCACGTTTTAACAGTAAAGTTGCATGCAGGTATAAAGACTTTACATTTTTTAGAATATGACTCCATATCTTCCATCCATATATGGTAATTACAATGTGTGAATGTAAGTTGTAGGACAATTTTAGAGCCCATTTAGAGATTCACATTGGAATAGCAGAGTTGCTTTCAGATTCAATGAAATATAATAATAAAGTTGCTCAGTTTGCTTGCCAACTGGGGATTTGGTGTTAGCAGCCACAAATGAGGTGAGGGAAACCATTCATCATTTGTTTTTCTGGGACTGTGTTACTTCACTTAGAATAATTGCTTCAAGTTCCATCCATTTACCAGCAAAGTTCATGATGTCATCTTTCTTTACTACTGCATAGGACTCCATTGTGTAGATGTACCACATTTTTGTTATCCAGTCATCAGTTTGAGGGGCATTTGGTTTGGTTCCAGCTCTTTGCTATTGTGAAGGGAGCTGCAATAAACATAGCTGTGCATGTATATTTGCAGTAGGATGCATCTTGTGGGTATATACCCAGGAGTGGTATGGGCGGGTCAGGTGGTAGGCTCATATTGAGTTTTTTAAGGGTTCTCCACACTGCTTTCCACAGTGGTTGTACCAGTTTACATTCCCACCAGCAGTGGATGAGTGTTCCCGTTTCTCCACAACCTCTCCAGCATTTGGTGTCTTTTGTTTTCTTGATCTTGGCTTATTAGAGTGAGATGATACCTTAGTGTGGTTTTAACTTGCATTTCCTTAATTATTACTGATGTTGAACACTTTTTAAGATGTTTCTCAGCCACCTTTACTTCCTCACTGGTGAAGTCTCTGTTCAGCTCTTTACTCCATCTTTTGAGTAGGTCATTCTACCAAAATTAATATACAGATTCAATGCAATCCAAATCAAAATCCCTATGAGTATTTTCACAGACTAGGAAAAAAAATCCTTAAGTTAATATGGAAAAACAAAAGACCAGGACTAGCTAAAGCAATCCTAAGTGAAAAGTGCAATACTGGGGGGGGGGATTACATTTTCAGACTTCAAGCTATAGTACAGGGCTATAGTTATAAAGACAGCCTAGTACTGGCAAAAAAACAGACCCATTGACCAATGGAACAAAATTGAAGGTCCAAATTTCAGCTCATATAACTTCAGCCACCTCATGTTTGACAAAGGGTCCAACAAAGCTCAGTGCAGGAAAGATAGCATCTTCAGCAAATGGTGCTGGAAAAACTAGATCACCATTTGTAGAAGAACAAAATTAAACCCCTACCTCTTGCCCTGTACAAAAATAAACTCCAAGTGGATCAAAGATCTCAACCTGAAAACGCTGAAGGTGATAGAAAAAAAGTCGGCAGCAACTTACAAGACATAAGGGTAGGAAAAGACTTTCTAAATCAAACATTCCCACCAGCAGTGGATGGGTGTTCCCCTTTCCCCACAACCATCTTTTGAGTAGGTCATTTGTTTTCTTACTTCTTTGTTTTTTAAGTAGTTTATATATTCTGGATGTTAATGCTCTGTCAGATGAATCACTGGTGAAGATTTCCTCCCACTCTGTGGGTTTTCTCTTCACTTCCTTGATTGTTTCTTTTGCTGTACAGAAGCTTTTGAGTTTGACGAGGTCCCATTTGTCAACTGTTGACCTTATTTCCTGTGCAGCTGCTGTCTGACTTAGAAAGTCTTTTCCTACACCTATGTCTTGTAGTTTGTTACTAATTTTTTCTTCTATCACCTTCAAGGTTTCAGGTTTTAGGTTGAGATCTTTGATCTACTTGGAGTTTATTTTTGTGCAGGGTGAAAGGTACAGGTTTAATTTTGTTCTACAAATGGTGATCCAGTTTTGCCAGAACCATTTGCTGAAGGTGTTATGCTTCCTCCATTGAGGATTTTTTTGCCCCTTTGTCAAATATGAGGTGGCTGAAATAGTATGAGCTCAAGTTTGGATCTTCAATTTTGTTCCATTGGTCAACGGGTCTGTTTTTTATGCCAGTACCAGGCTGTCTTTATGACTATGGCCCTGTAATATAGCTTGAAGTCTGGTATTTGTCTGGTATATAATCCCCCTGTATTGCATTTTTCACTCAGGGTTGCTTTAGCTATTTGGGGTATTATATTTTTCCATATGAATTTAAGGAGTTTTTTTTCCAAGTCTGTGAAAAAGTTCATGGGGATTTTGATTCAGATTGCATTGAATCTGTATGTCAATTTGGATCAAATGGACATTTTTACTATTAATTTTCCCAATCCATGAGCATGGTAGATCTTTCCATCTTTTGATATCATTTTTTCTTTTTTAATTTTATTTATTTTTGTATGTGTATGAATGTGCTGTCTGCGTGTAGGTCAGTGCATCTGTGTCGTGCAATGCTGTGGAGGTCACAAGAGGATGTCAGATTCCCCTGGAACTGGAGTTAAAGACAGTTCTCAGCTGCCATGTGGATGGTGGGGATCAAACCTGGGTCCTCTGCAAGAGCAGTTGGCGCTCTTAACTGCTAGGCCATCTCTCCAGCCCCTTGATGTCATTTTTAATCTCCTTCTTCAGGGGTTTGAAATTTTTGTTGTAGAGATTGTTGGTATCTTTAGTTAGGTTTGTTCCCAGGTATTATTTCTGAGGCTATTGTGAGTAGTAAGGTCTTCTCCACGTGTTTATTATTGGTGTAAAGAAAGGCTACTTATTTTTCCAGGTTAATTTTGTATCCTGCCACTTTACTGAAACTCTTAATCATTTCTAGAAGTTTTCAGATACTTTAAAAGCAGTCTTGAGAGGGAAATTTATAGCCCTAAGTCCCTACATCAACAAAACAGAAAGAGAACTAATAAACAATCTAAAACAGCAGTTAAAAACACTTGAGAGAAGGCAACAAATGAACCCTAAACCCAACAGACAGGAAGAAATCACAAAAATCAGTGCAGAAATGAATGAAATAGAAACAAAGAAAACAATACATAGAATCAACGAATCCAAAAGCTGGTTCTTTGAAAAGATAAACAAAATAGACAGATCTCTAGGTCTTAGTCCAGTTAACAAAAAAAAAAAAAAAAAAAAAAAAAAAAAAAAAAAAAAGGCAACTCCAAATCATTAGCCTTCGTGATGAAAGGGGAAACATCACAACAAAGTAAAGATCCAGGAATACTTCAAAAACCTATACTCCACCAAATTTGAAAGCCTAAGAGAAATGGATGAATATTTGAAATCCTGGGAACCAACAAAGCTTAACTAAGAAGAGATTAAGAGTTTAAACAGACCTATAATATTTGAGGAAATTGAAGATGTAATAAAAAATTTCCCAATTAATAAAATCCTGGGCCCAGATAGATTCACAGCAGAATTCTATAAAACATTTAAAGAGGTCCTACGACCATTACTACTCAATCTGTTCAGAAGGATACAGAGGGAATTCTCCCAAATTCCTTCTATGAAGCCAGCAACACCCCAATACCAAAACCATGCAAAGATACAACCAAAAAAGAAAGCTATAGACCCATCTCATTAATGAACATAGATGCAAAAATTCTCACAAAATAGTTGCAAATCACATACAAACCCACATTAAAAAGATCATCCATTATGACCAAGCTGGATTCATACCAGAGATGCAGGGATGGTTCGACATACATAAATCAATAAATATCGTAAAACACATAAATACGCCAGGCGTGGTGATGCATGCCTTTAATCCTAGCACTTGGGAGGCAGAGGCAGGCGGATCTTTGTGAGTTCAAGGCCAGCCTGGTCTACAGAATGAGTTCCAGGACAGCTTGGGCTGTAGGGAGAGCCTGTCTCAAAAAGACCAAAAAGTGAAAACAAAAACAAAAAAAACAACAACAAACTCCCCCCCCCCCAAAAAAACACACAAATGGACTTAAAGACAAAAACTACATGATCATCTCAATTGATGCAGAAAAAGCATTTGACAAGATCCAGCATCCCTTCATGTTTAGAGTCCTAGAGGGAATTGGACTGAAGGGAACATTCCTCAACATGATCAAAGCCATATAGCAAACCCACTGCCAACATCATCCTAAATGGAGAAAAATTAGAACCATTTCCCTTAAAGGCAGGAACCTGGCAACACTGCCCCTTATCACCACTCCTCTTTAACAAAGTGCTTGAAATGCTTGCTAGGGAAATAAGGCAAGAGAAGGAAATTAAAGGAGTGCTAATTGGAAAAGAAGTCAAGCCATCCCTTTTTGCAGATGATATGATAGTTTACCTAAGGGATCCCTGTATTTCTTTAGCTTTGATAGACTCATTGGGCCTGGTTCAAGCTGCCTACCCTGCACAGGGCTAAAGAGGAATGGGTCTCCTTTTGTCTCTGCTGTATTTTCTTGTTAGCTGGAGCAGGCAGGCCCTGGGCCTCACTCCTGGCTGTAGTCACACACCTGCTTTCTTTGTATTGATACCATCTGGCTGCTAGGCAAACTGATCTCATTACCAGCAAGACCATTCTCAGTAGAGAAAGATACTCTGTTTAACCTGAGGGGGGGGTCATTATCCACCCCCTGAATAGATTTTATTCTTCATATGCCTTTTATGAACTGTTCCTCAGGCTTTAAACCCTCCCAAAGGATTTTCAACATGGAATTTGGCTTTTAATCTTTTTTTTTTTTATTTTTTTTTATTTTTTTATTTTTATTTGGGCTTGACATAGATCCTGCCATATTTCCCTCCTGGTAACCCAAGTAGACTTCCTTTTTTTTTTTCCTTTCCTTTTTCCATCTCCTCTAGGCTTCTTTACTCCTCTACATATATATGTTGGTCTATATCACCTAGGTTTGATAAAGCTTCTCTTAATTTAAAAAGACTCTATCCCATCAAGGGGCTCAGCACAGACATTAAAGTTTCATACCACTCTTGATGTCTTTGTTCAATCAAGCTTTTTCTTAAGACACTGGTAAACACAGCCCTATCTGTTCCAGTGAACTGGACACTATATATTGTTTTTCTCATACCTAGTTCCCTCAGTAGTGCTTGCCCTATTCCTATCATTTTCTACCCACCCCCACCCTGTGTTTATGAGAACCTCTACTGGGGATAACCACATGTCTCCAATGGCTCTTATTAGCCAATCCTTTAGGGACTTATTCCCCTTGTGCTGTCTCAGGCTACGCAGCATATGTCTCAAGGCAGGATGGGTGGTTATATTACTGAGCTTTCCTGCTTCTGCAGCACTTAAAATAATTCCGTCCACTCCCAGGTCCCACAGCCTCACAAGCCAGGTGGTGAAGGCCTTCTTCACTGCCTGCTTGAACGTCCGTCCCAATTCCAACAACTCCAGTGCTGAGTATCCTCTGACTGTCTTTCTTTCCTGCACTGAGCCATTGCTAAAGCCACCATTAGCATGCTAAGACAAGGATTTTTCCTTTCTTTGTATTAAAGGCCAGGGGGGCATCTTGTGCTTTTCCTCAGTTACTCTCCTTTTTATCATTATTTGCATTTTCTCCTGGGTCTCCTAGTTGCAAAATGTACCTCCTTTTCTCCTTTATGCAAGTTACTGGCAAGGTCGGAGGCCAGTACTGAGGAGGCCAGCCTCTTATTTTTTTTCTTGCTCTGACTTTCCCCTTAGATCATTAGTTTCTCTTTGGGCCATCTTTCTTACATGGTATATATCCTTAATAAGATGCGGTAGTATCCAGGCCACCTCAGCCACAGCTTGTTGCTTGATCTGCTATTTTCATGGCTTGTAAAGTCTGTTCTAGGCCCTCTGTGGTTTTCAAAATATTTTCATAATCACGTGGTGGACCCCACAGGCCAAGTAAGCAAGCTACTCCATTCCATTTAAAAACAGATGGCCAGATGCAGAGTTTTCCCACTGACTTTATCTGCCTATTTGGCTTCACTCTAGTTTTCCATCTTAAAGCCCATTTCACAATCCATGCCTCCACTGCTACACTCATGAATGCTGAACAAACAATCCACCATGCCAGGATTCCCTCTGCACTTTCCTCCAGCTTTATTTCAGTTAGTGACTTTCCCCATAGTCTGCCATCACTTTTCCTGTGTGCTTGCTTTGCCTACTCATGCCTTCCTTGACTACGCCAATTCTGTTGCAAAGGATTTCTCCCCCAGTGGGTACCCACACACTTAGCATCCCACCCCGACTCTCTGCCTCACATTCCCGGGTTACTAGGCAAAGCAATGAGCAGACTCTCCAATCTTAATTTTGAGAAGGCTAGAGGGTTTATTAGGCTTGCCTACAAAGTTAATGTACACAACATCTCTTACATGCTGAGCAACAATTCTTTCCCAAAATGGCCTCCCGGAGTCTTGGCATGAATTCTGTGTCCCCCACCCATGAGGGTGAAATAGTGAGAGAGCCCCAGCCCCTGTGGTGGGCTTTTATATGTCCCTAGCCCCAACATGGTGCCAGTGGCATCCCAGAGTTCTGTGCGCCTTCTCTCAAGCATCGAGGGAAGACCAACATTGCAGGAACTTTGCTGCAGGCTTGGCTTTGCCCTTAGCCCCTCCCTCTAAGTAAACGGGACTCCATCTTTGTAATTCACAGCTTGTCTGATGATAAATCCATTTCAAAGAAGGTAGATTTTTATCCCATAATGCCAAGTATATAGAGTGAAAACATACCAAATGAACCATCTCTTGTCAAATGCACACAAGTCAAAGAATAGAACATTGTCAGCTTCCCATGATCTACACTCAGATTTTTATTAGTCACTACCCACTACTCACAGCTCCATGGTAAGTACCTCATTTCTTCTAACTTGGAGTACTTTTGTCTCTTGTTGAAATTTATACGAATTACTATTCCATTTATTATTTTATGGATATTTCTCATACTATTACCTCATGATACACATGTATGTATGTATTTGTCACTTTAACAAATTTATTGTTGTATCTAATTATGTGAACATTTAAGTTCATTTTCTGTCCTGCTAGACGTTTTTAGTTTTTTGGGGGACCTCTACAAAATAGCACCACTTTGACAACCTGGCTTGATCAATATGTAATGGTAGGGAACACACTAAAGAAATGACCCTCTGAGCCATAGGATTTGTATATACTCAGCTTCAGTAGATAATTCCCACCATTTCTACAAAAATGGCTGCATACCCGTTGAAACTTGTTCTACATCCTTGCAACACTTAGCATTTTCTCTTTTTCATTTAGCCAGGCTGGTAAATGGGTAGTGAATTCTCATTGTGATTTCCTCTTAGCAATTTGTATAAAGTTGAGGATTTTTTGTAAATATATTAGCCACCAGGATGAAGCGTTTACAGGAATTAGCAGTTGCTTCATAAGGGAAAACTGTAGTATGATATATGTTTTGATAATTTTGTACTTTTTATATTCTATTGATAAATATTTGTTATTTGACAATTTTCTACATTTATATAATACATTTTCTTCTTCTTCTTCTTCTTCTTCTTCTTCTTCTTCTTCTTCTTCTTCTTCTTCTTCTTCTTCTTCCTCCTCCTCCTCTTCTCCTCCTCCTCCTCCTCCTCCTCCTCCTCCTCNTCCCCAAAGTTGATTTGTCTATGCAGTATTCATTAGGAAGAATGATGGATGATTTGCCTGTAATCGTCACACTCTCTCCTTTCTCCTTTCAGTCAGGGATTTTGTGGGATGATTCCTCACAAGCCCATAGGGGAAATGACTGTTGCTGAGAAGTCATGTTGTTGGTTGGTTACAGGGGACTAGACTTACTGTGATGATAAAATAAAATCCAAATACTCTGGGCAGTGAGCTGGAAATTGCTCCTTAAAAAGATCTCTCTAGCTGAATCCCAGGGATCTGTTATCACACATAGCCAAAGCAGGCAAGTGAGCAAGGAGACAAGTCTCTGTGATTAAGTTAAGGACTTCGAGATGGGGAGGTTTGCTTGGAGTGTCGGAGAATCCTAAGCTCAATCACATGCCTGTTTCTGAGCCAGAAGTAGAGGGAGATTTGGTCCCAGATAGAAGAGAGGGAGGCAGGCAATGTGATCTCACTAGGCTAGAACAACAGGGCCATTAGCCCTGGGTAAGCGGGGACCACATTCACCCCGGGCATTGGCAGGGTCCTGAGGATACCTTCAGTGTAAAGCCAGTTTTAAAACCTCTGGTTCTGAGGGAAGAAACGCTTGGTGTTTGAAGCCCCCAGGTTCGTAGCAGTTTTTCTGGTAGCACAGGAAACAGATATATTGCAAGCCACTTTTCCCAAGCACTGAATCCTTTCATGGGGGACAACTGAATTTGTGGATGGTCCACTGGGCAACACAGCCACCTCTCATCACTTTTCTTCCGGAGTGTCTTTCATTTTGTTTCCTACCATGTGCTAGCATTTGCTACTACTACTGCTACTGCTACTTTGTCACAGGTTAGTTTCTCATCCATCTTTCCCATGATGAAATCAGCTTTCTGAGTTTTATTTGTATTTTTAAAAGATATATATCTTACACCCATGAAACATGCAATCTACTTGCCAGGACACAGGCATTAACAATAATTCTATAGGATCTATTTCTAGAATAAGGATCAAATGGTGTATTTCTATCAACTATGACACCAATCACAAGACAGAAACTCCAAGTACAACGGCTCTGTATACATGTACATACAGACACACATAGACACATATAGACGTGACAGCTCTGTACACATGTATATATGGCTACACACAGACACAACAGCTCTGTACACATGTATATACAGACACACACAGACATGTATAGACACGATGGCTCTGTACACATGTATATACAGACACAGACATGTATAGACATGACAGCTCTGTACACACGTATATACAGACACACACAGACATGTATAGACATGATGGCTCTGTACACATGTATATACAGACACACACAGACATGTATAGACATGATATAACTGTACACACACATATATATGTATATGGTGTATAGATGTAAGTTGGGTAGCATTATTTTAAAATTTCATGTTTTTCCTGATATTTCCTCTACTTATCAAATACAGATTTGTTAAAATGTCCAGCCGTGACTGTAGCATTCTTAATTTTTATTTTATGTATCTAGACATCCTCTTAATAAATGTGTATACACAGAAGGTGATTATATCCTTTCAATTCATCCAGTCTAGTTAATTTGACTGAGCTTGTTTTAGCATTTAGTTATTTCCTTTATGCTAGTCAAAAATTTTAATGACTTTAAATATCTTTGATCTGCACAGTATTAAGCCTTTTGACATCTTTCTGAGAGTCCAATAAGAGAAATTGGATTTTCAAAATCCAGTCTATGTGTGGTAGGCTTTCAGTGAACTTTGATATAAATTTTTGTCCCCATGTGTGGTATTGAGTGCATCTCAGGGACACACGTGTACTCCAGCAAGCCTCCACCTTACCATCTCAAGGATAAACCTCTGTCTTCTTCAGAGTTAAGAACAGATGCTAAGGGAGATTACCTGGAAGATTCTTAAACCGTCTCTTATTTTAGGCTCTAGTTTATCTCCAGTTTATTTTTATTTTATGTATATGAGTGTTTTGCCTGCATGAGTGTAGTTATATAGGTGCAGGCAAAACATATATAATGTTCCAGACCAGTTGGGCCTATAGGTAGACCCTATCTCAAAACAAAAACAAAAACAAATGAAAAAAAATTATTAATGCCTTTTTCATGTGTAGATCATTCTAGGGAGGGTGACGCATTAACCCTCCACCAGTCACTTTCATTATATTGTAAATAACTCAACCAGAACCTTCTAACAACCACATAAGAAATAATAGCATTGAGATTGTGGGTGTGGACAAGTAAATGCAAAAAGGAAGGTTATTTATTTATTTATTTATGTATTTCTTGCTACAGTTGCTGGACATTTGTATTCTTTTTGAGAAATGTTAAGTTTATTGCTCATTTTAAAATCTTGAGCTTTCTTTCTTTTGCTATTGAGCTTTTTGATATCCATATACCTATATCTATATCTATCTATACATCTATATATCTATTCTGGATATCAGTCCTATGAGTGATATATAATGTTTACATATTTTCATCCATTCTGAAAGCTGTCTCTTTAATCCATTGATTACTTGGTTTGCTGTGCACAAGCTGTAATATTTATTTTATGTGTATGAGTGTTATGTCTGCATGTATGTAAATGCACCCATGTCATGCAGTGCCCACAGAGGACAGAAAAGGGCATTCGGTCCTCTGGAACTGGAGTTATGGACTGTTGTTAGGCACCATGTGGGTGCTGGGATTTGAACCCAAGTGTTCTGTAAGAATTCCCGGTAGTACTCTTAACTGCTCACCCATTTATCCAGGCTCCCATTTATCTATTTTGAGAAAGGTGGTTACTAGAAACCTGGGAGAGTTAGAAGAGGGAGGACTGGGAAAAGGTTGATCAGTGTGGTTGTAAAGCTGTGATAGGAATAAGAAGTTCTGGTATGAATGCTATTGCCCTGTGGTTACTAGAAACCTGGGAGAGTTAGAAGAGGGAGGATTGAGAAAAGGTTGATCAGTGTGGTTGTAAAGCTGTGATAGGAATAAGAAGTTCTGGTATGAATGCTATTGCCCTGTAGAGTGACTATAGATAATGTACTATATGTTTCAAAAAGGTAGAAGAAAGATTTATAAATATTTGTACCAAAAGAAATTATAAGGGTGTGGGGACATGCTCAGTTGGTAAGGTGCTTATGGCCTAAACATCATTAGGACATGAGTTGAGTTCTGTAGCATTTGCATAAAAAGCTGTGCACAGCATCATGTGTCTGCAATTACAACACTGAGGAGGCACAGGCAGGAGAAACCTGAAGTGCACTGGCCAGCTTTAGGTTCAGTGAGAGAACCTCCCTTAGAAAATAAGGAGGACTGGGCGTGGTGGTGCATGCCTTTAATCCTAGCACTTGGGAGGCAGAGGCAGGTGGATCTCTGTGAGTTCAAGGCCAGCCTGGTCTACAGAGTGAGCTCCAGGCCAGCTGGGACTAAAGGGAGACCCTGTCTCAAAAATACAAAAATAAATAAATAAATAAATAAATAAATAAATAAATAAGAAAATAAGGAGGAAATCAACTGGGGAAGATGCCTGACATCGAGCTCCATATGTATATACACACATGTGCATGCACACATGTGCACACACACATACACACACACACATAAAACCACCTACATACACTCAGGAAATTATAAGTGCTTGAGGATGCAATTGTGCTTAATTTGATTTAAACATATATAATATATACAGACATTTAAATATCACATAGCACTTCATAACTATGTACAATTTTTATGACATCAATTTTTTTCAAAGCCAATTTTTATTGAAACTTTGTGCATTTCATACAAAATTTCCAATCAAATCTAGACCCATGCCATCTTCCTTGCCCCCCCACCGCACCAGAACTCACACATTCTGCCAAACATATGTTTCATCTTTTTCTCAGTCTCTTAAAATTTTTGATGCAGAAGTTTACTGTTTTGGGCAAAGTTTCACCACTTCAGTCAGTTCTTTGACCCAGTCCTTCTGCCATTGTTGTTGTTATTATTCCATCCAATTTGCATCACTCCAAAATATGCATATATGCATGGCACATATATCATAGGTTTTAGCATCTTCAGCTTATGATTTTTTTTTTCTTTATTAGGCCGAAAGATGTTATGTTTGAAGTCTCTTCCTTGGCAAGGCCAAACCACCATCAGTTCTGCCCTTGCGTTCCACATGGGATTTTCCCTTCCCATGGTTACCAAATGAATAAGAACTGTGTTCTGTCTTGATCTTCCTGTATTGTTCTCCATGATACAGCCTGGGTAGTCCCAACAATGACAGTCTATACTCTGAAGAGGCTGAAACCTCAGTAGTAGCTCATTCCACAAGCTGGCTATCTCAGCAGTCTCCATCTGGCACTGAAGGTTTGGAGGATTCTTGGAGAGACGTGAGTCTACAGTCCATATTGGAAGGTTGAGAAGGAAGCTGTGTGTGTCTTATATCTTTAAAGGGTGGCAAAAGCAGTGGCAGCCACGGGGTAGTTGCACTTGCCAGTAAGACAGGCAAAGCAACTGTGCTCTTTTTTTTTCCACTTTTTGTGTTTTGCTAAGTTCTCAAGTTTTATACCTGAAGTAAAATTTCTCAGGCCTTACCAATTATTTATTTCTGGTTATACTTTCCTTTTGGATGTTTAAGGCCACATAGCACAGATTAACCAAGGTTTTTGTTTTCTCAAGGTCAGTTGAGGATCTGGTCCTCAGGGGTCACTCAGGTTTTGGAGGGGGCGGGGAAGAGGGAACCCTTGGCTCCTTTTGGCTTTTCATTTACCAGTTCCATCAACCTGAATACAAAGTCAGGTCTTGCTAGACCAGGCTTCCCTTTTTGAAGCATGAGCAGACTTTCCTCTTTATAGACTAGACACTGGCTCAAGTCCCATAAGTAGATCTCTGAGACCTCCCTGCACAGGAAGACTGGTGACTCACATTTGCAGGACATTTCAAGAGATGTCCCGATGCATAGTCCCCTGGGACTTAGTTGACTTCTGAGGGCAAGGAAAAAAGTTATCCCTTAAGACCCTCAGCCAAATTGGTATGGGCATTAAGTATGGTTGTTAAGCATCCAGAAAGGCTAAGTTACACCAGCCTAGTACTTTTAACTACTGTATAGTATTTTAGAAAATGCTCAGACAAAACTCAAACAGCCTTGTATAAAAAAATACTAAGAAGCATTCCCATAAAATAAATACTGTGGTTAGACATAATGTCATGACAAACTAGTTTATTCCTCATTCTTTTGATCTTATATTACTCTAAAATATGCATACATACCCTCCACCCACATACTAAAAATTCCTAAGTCTGAAAACAAGTGGTAGCTTAGTTCTAGAACCTGTTCAATCTTTTTGTATTTGTTGAGTTTTTTCTGTGTCCCAGTATGTGGTCAGTTTTGGAGAATGTTCAGTGTGGTGCTGATGACATCAATTTTAAAAAGTGACCTTGCTTGGGAGCCTTGTGGGTCTGTGCTATGGGCACCTCATCACCCAGGGTAAGAAAGCTAGGTGCAGTTTTATAACAAGGTGAACGTGGAGAATGAGAAGAAAAAATTCAAAGATAATTCTGAGGTTGTCAGAATCTGAGAGGTTGTTAAATTGTTCAAAAGCTACAAGTGGAAGTTTAAAGTTTACATAAAAATGATTAATTTTTCTAAAATATAATTTTTCTTTGAGTTTTTAAAACAGTATAGATGTTCTTGCTCTTTTATATTCTTTGTGAGAGGTTACCTATAAGTTACCAACATTTTTCTAAATTGAGTTTTAAAATATTATTTCATCTTATAAAGTTTTAGATTACTCATTATTATTTTGTCATTTAGATTATAAGTTGTGACTATAGAGTTAATAATTAAGAAAAAGTATTTTTCAGTGTATTAATTTTCTCATAGTTTTCATATTTTTGCTCTTTTTTCTCATATTAAAATTGTAACAATCCAAGTAAGATTATAATTAATTTTCTAATTGAAAATATATTTTATTTTCAGAGAAAAGATGGCCCATATAATGAGAATTTTATCAATGCTACTTGTGTTTTTTAGAGATGAGTTTTGAAAATGCAATTAAATTAGGCAAATGTGCTCCTAACAATGGTGTGAGTTCAGCTTACCTAGGAAGCACTCTAACAGGCCTTTTTTTTTTTTTTTTTTTTTCCAACACTACATTTGTTCCTATGGAAACTGGCCTCTTGGTTCTCCTTCTCTTTTTATCACTTTAGAAGCAGGTTACAGGGGCAATGGCCAGGAAGAAACATGAAATATTCATGCAGCTACAGCTTAGCAGTGTCAACCAACACAATTAGAGCTGCATGTTTTCCCTTAAAGATTATCTGTGCACACACAGATCCCTACAGCATGTATTGGCATATTCCCTAAAGCCTACCTCATGAGAGCTGAAAAAAAATTCTCCTCAACCCAGTAACAAACCAGTTGAGCAATGACACCGAGTTCTGTCCAGGCCTGTGGAAGTGGACCAGAGGTTGTAAGCGCTGAATAGTAAAGGGCACTCATGAGAACACTAAAGGCCTGGGGCAGGATGAATAAGCACAGGGTTCAGCCCTGTTCCTGGTACTTATTACTAAAGTTAAAAACCATTTCAGAGATAGCTCCCATGTGACTGGCTAATCATGGGTCATAGAAGAGGGATAGGCTACATCTAATAGACGCCAAATAAATGAATAGAATTTTTTTTCTCAAGTGAAATAAAAGTAACTTGGCTTACCTTAAAAAAATAAAGTGAACTTATGACAAGGGCACTGTTAAAAAAATGAACAACTGAAAGAATCTATAATTGGGAATTTTCCATCCTGAATTCCCTCCTCCTCTTCCTCTTCTTCCTTCCCCTCCTCCTCTTTCTTTGAGGCTTTAGGACACATTTATTAGAATTTTAAAGAAAAATCCTCAGGGCAGGCAAACTGGAAATTTCAGCAGCTTTCTTGAGGAGAATAGAGGCTAGAAGGAAAAAAGCCACAAGACCATACAGGTTTACAGCCTTTGCGGAGGTCAGATATGTGGCAGACTGGAAGCAACATGGCGGAGAGAAGGAAGCTTCAGAGCAAAGTGAAGAAATGCAGGGTCCGGAGCAGTCCAAAGTCTTAGAGAAAGCATGCTTAGAAAAGGGATATGAAGGGGCTGGAGAGATGGCCTAGTGGTTGAGCGCCAACTGCTCTTGCAGAGGACCCAGGTTCGATCCCCAGCACCCACATGGCGGCTGAGAACCGTCTTTAACTCCAGTTCCAGAGGAATCCGACACCCTCTTCTGACCTCCGCGGCATTGCACGACACGGATGCACAAACCTACATGCAAACAGTACATTCATACACATAAAAAAATAAATAAAATTTAAAAATATATTAAAAAAAGGAAAGGGATATGAAGAAAAGGATCGATTACAGACTTAGAGAGGGCCAGCATGTCTGTTGCTGGGTCCAGAAGCACTCGGTTTTATTCTTTATAAATCTTCTGAGTTCACCTTCAGCTCTTATTCATGCTAATTGATCCTTTCTTTTTTTTTTTTGGTCTTTTCGAGACAAGGTCTCCCTGTAGCCCCAGCTGTCCTGGAACTCACAAAGATCCGCCTGCCTCTGCCACCCAAAAACTAGGATTAAATGCGTGTGCCACCATACCCGGTGGCAAATTGATCCTTTCTAAGCAGAGTTATTCACTGACTTAAAAAATATAGTTGCAAACATAATTATTCTACATTTTACAAATTCCATGTTACAGTTTTGACAAGTCAAATTAACTGTATCATTAGAAAAGATTAGCTTCTTGACAAAAAGTTTTCACATCTATGTATATCCCCCTTTTTATTTTAGGTTTTTATTTTTGACCCACGAGTCTCAAAAAAGCAGTTGTATTATACATACCTATAGGGTGGAATCAAGGCACAGATTTCATCAAATTCACCCATGCTGTTTTGGGTTACTGTATGTGATTAACTTGGGAAACAAACTTTATTTTTAAATTAAATCATCCTATAGGTGAAAGAGATTGCTACCAGGTGATACTATATGACAGCAAAATTATAGAGAACATTTGTTTATACCAATCCCAAAGTAATTGTTATACAGTTTTTAATTAAAGCTAATGTGGACAACAGCAATTTATATCACCAATTAACTCAGATGGGCATTACCGTTTTTATCAGCTCTTAAAGCCAATGTGTTTAATATACACGTATTTACTTTTTACTAAGTCCTAAAACACCATGATCCTGTAGACAGAGTCTGTGCAAAACTGGATACGTTGAACTCATGTCAATTTTAATATGCACCAATCGAATACACACCCGTGTTTCCACTGCGCTCATGCCTCTCAACTGCACGATACTCTTCCCTCCCACTCCTCCTAGTTCACCATTTCAAGTCAGGTCTTTTCTGTTGGATCAATCTTCCTGTCTTTGTTCTTTTAATATGCAATCCCTCTCCACAAGAAATATTTATATACTGGGTAGATACCTTGTTACTGCTTTTACAATAGGGACTGTGTTACTGTCACCCAACATGATTCTTTCTAGCTCCATCCATTTACCTGCAAGTTTCATGATGTCATCTTTCTTTACGCTGCATAGGAATCCACTTGTGTATCAGTACCACAATTCTCTATCCACTATGGGAAAGGATTTGTATATTCCAACAGGTCCAGAGTATCGACAAACTTAATGGTGAAAAAGAAAATGCAGCTTGGCAGTGAGAGGATGTACCAGAAAGTGCCAACAGAAAGGTTGACCCTGCTTGGCATTGAAGGGAAGATAATGCCTCAGATTGCTGCAGTCATCAGGCCCCTCTGTGGATCCGACTAGTAACAGCAATTTTTTTTTAATTAATTAATTTATTTTTTTTTTAAGGGATTCTACTATCAAAATGACACAGTTGTTTGAGCATGTGTCATCATGATGTTATACATCATATTGGTGCATTTTGCAAGTATCTATGTCCAAATTCTTTAACAACCCAAGTTTCCCATAGACAGTTGGAATGCTTGTATGCACAGGAATGTTGTATCAGTATCAGGAGTCCAGACATTATTCCTGTAGTCTCATGATCCACCCCTATTCTCCACAGCCCTTACAATCTACCACCCTCCTCTTCCGCAGTTTGTTCCCTGGGCTTTGGGAAAGGGGCACAAGTGAGGAGAAGAAAACAGTCTAATTTCTTTGGAGTTGTCATTGGACTCCAGTCTATTCAGGTTGTTCCCTTCATGGATTTGACAGCTTTCCCAGTGGATACCCTTTTTAGTCATATACAAAGCACAAGCTATTGGTGTACAGGCATTTAAGCATACCACATTATTATGTCAAGCTAAGCTTGTGAGCATAGACACAGATGCTGGGTGGCTATGCTAATCTGCAAAACTGTGTTTCTCTATAAAGGGATAAGTTCTTATTGTGGCTCACAACATCGCCCAACCACCAGAGGACACAAGCTTGTGGCATCCGCTGTGAGTTTTTCCTCAGGAGAGAGCCAATAGCCCAAATAATTTGGGATATATATAGACACTTGGCTGCCACTGTTGCACAGTATCTCCAGGCGTTGAGGTGTAGCTGATACTTGATGGAGGAGTCTTGCTTGTCTCAGGGAGACTAATATTTTGCTGTATTGCTTTAGCAATACATGCTCTCTAGGCCTTTGCAGAGGCCAGTTGTTCACTAGCAAGTGACGTCCCATAACATTTTTCATGCTCACACCAGGTCTTCAAACAACAGGGACTTTACTGCCTTTCTCCTTGCATATATCCCACTTATAGGCAAAAGGCCTTTATAATTTGGGGGGGGGCGGGTATTGAGATCCCCTAGCCAACATCTCCTAGGCAGAATAATTCATTGCTGATGTCAGGCAGCTTTCCTGTAGTTATATATTTTGCTTAATTACAACAACTTTATAAAACTTCACTATTGAATTTGGCTCTAGTTAGGGAAATCTCCTTTCACAATTCCTATGCCTATCAATCAGTTTATACGTTATGCCTGTTTTATAGGAAATTACACTGTAACAGTTGGCTCTAGTTTACAGTTAGGGATGGTTCATTACCATCATGTTTTCTTTTTCCAAAAAAAAGGGGGGAGAGGTAGGAAGGTTTCTCAACACCTGGAAGGTAAACTTCATTAGGTCCCATTTAAACAGTCAACCCAATATTATTCAGAGAGATGCTCAGTGTCCGTGTGTCAGGCAGTCTGAGGTTCCTCATTTCTTAATGTTCAGATGGGTCAACCTCTCTGCTGGCATTTCCCAGTTCATCCTGCACAGCCATTAAGTGTATGTTTTTCAGGCATTTTAGAATTGTGTGATTTTTTACCTGTGGGAACATAAATTCTCCTCCATTGTTATTTCAAGATCAGTAAAATTGAAAATTTATCAATTAGGATGGAACACAGAGTTTTCCATTTGATCCCGAAAGATAGCGAGTAACCGTTCACCTCCCACCTCCCTCTTTTTTTTTTTTTTTTTTTTCGTTTTTTTTTTTGTTTATATTTTTTTTTATTTAATTTTATTTATTCTGTATGTGTATGAATGTACTGTCTGCATGCAGGTTCTGTGCACCCGTGTCGTGCAATGCCGTGCGAGGTCAGAAGAGGGTCTCGGATTCCCCTGGAGCTGGAGTTCTCCTGGAACCGGAGTTTTCAGACGGGTTCTCGGCCGCCATGTGGGTGCTGGGGATGGAACCCGGTCCTCTGTAAGAGCAGTCGGTGCTCTTTAACCGCTAGGCCATCTCTCCAGCCCTGTTTTTCGGATTTTATGTTTAACCTATAGATGCCTAAGTTGGTATTACACATACCCATAAACAGGAGCCCGAAGCGATAAGCTTTCATTAAATTTACCCCAAACTGTTTCTCATTTACGTATGCTACTTATTTGGGAAGGAAATTTAATCGAGCTTACGTTCTAGGAATCTTTCTTAATTGTTCCTAAAAAAAAACTGAGAAAAAAAAAACTGCTTTCTTTAATTGGATTAAATATACATAGGAACTGTTCAAAAGAAGGTTTGTCTTTTTCAGAACACAAAACTATAATAACTCAAAGTCTCTTAAGTAGTTTCATATAATTATCACAAGCGAGCACTTGATTATGGCAGAATATTATTCTTGCCAAGGAGATGCTGCAGGGGACCCAATCCCCCCCCCCCCAAAAGGTTAAGGCTTATTTTGCCTTAAGTAAACTGGGGTTGGATACTCAGAAAAGTGCAAAAGGAAAAGAGGTTAGGTAAGGTCCCACCTGCTGTCAGATGACCTGTTGTAACCATGGGAGGATTGTCTCGAGATCCACTTACAAGTCATACAGAGTTGGTCTCTGGAATACCAGAGAGTGTTACCAAAGGCCAACTAACCAATAAAGCAAACTTTGGTCCTCCTGTGACGCTAACAACAGCATAACTCCCTCACCGACCGTCCAGTCCTACCCCCAATGCTTGGAACCCGGTCGATTAGCGTGCGCAGGACCAGGCCACCATTATGTCTGTCTATCCAACTTATTTGATTATTAGCTCTCACCTTGGAGGAATAAACTCGTGGTGCCACAAGCTTATACCTTCGAGTGATTAGGAGATTTAGTCAGAATGCCGAACGACACCAGTTCAATGATCGCACTCCTGTACTCTCTCATTCGTCTCAGACGGCAAAAAGCAATTGAACAGTAAGTCCAGTGGATGCAGACCATATACACACCATCCACCACATTCTGATTGTCTATACAAAGTAATACCTTACCATAGTATCTCCAAGCACATCGTTTACAAATACGATATTATATCAGACTCGCCTTATCGTCTTCGACCCTAGCAGGATTGAAAAACCTAGTCCACTGGGCACATTCGCGCTCAGTCATGAAAGGGACAATCGATCCAGAAACCTGAATTTTAGCAGCTCGCAAAACGACAACTGTCTCCCAGAGCAAGAGTAGCAAGTGTCTGCTGGCATTCCTCTTCCACTCTGGCTGGCCCTATCTCCCAGCCTAGTCCAGGAAACATCGTGAGTAAAGCCAGCGGGCGGGTTGCAGTGGATATTCATTGTTAGCGGCCTGCAGAATAGGCCGCACGAGAAGTGAAAGCAGTAAAACTTACCTCGAAATATAGTTGGGACACTTATTTGATCAACATGAGTGAACATACAACCCCTTCCAGACCTGGTACTGGTGGGAAGCCCTTGGGCTTGTGTGGGCGGGGCAGCAAGGATACGCCGACTGACCGCTCGTATGCAAAATCTGTTCTTATATTATGAATGGATACATGCTGCCGACCTGCGGTTAAGAGTATCTGATTGCCACAAATAGCAGCTCACGGCTATAACAGACATGATCTTCAAGCTAATCTGTCGAGTGCATAATCAACAATGCTAGTGAAGTGTTATCTATTTATATAACGTTGACGAGTCGGGTCTACGCCTCTGCTATATGTTTTTTACTGAAATACAGACAACATCTGTTCACAGGGACAACTATTGTAACAATCTCTTCTGAGTTCTACCTATCGTTAGGGCATAAGCAATCTTAAAGCGATATCTTAAGCTCCTTAATTCTGTCACGCACTATCCCCAAATAAGGTACGAAGTCCATTACAGTGCCAAGTCATATACATCATAGCCATTAAAGACGAGCACAAGTGTTTCCATTTCACGCCTAAACAATCTTTAGTATTTAGCACGTTGATCACCACATACTGCCTAATCCTTCTGATCCACTGCCAAGATTACGCTATTTTCAATGGTTTCAAAGTGACTGTCTGCACTTCGTTGTTTAGATTGTTTAAATTTAGGTGTAGGTTTGGGTGGAAATGGTAATACAACTGAACTAATTGGGAATATTAAAAGTTAATTGGTTTTTTTTATAATTTGTAAATGGATTTAGGTATACAAATGGCCTATATATTTTTTTCTGAATAACACAACGTCACATTATAACACTTTCTTTTTACTTGTAGGGACGATTCTACGAGTAACAACTATTTTTAATGAATCCTAATGAGAGTCTTACTTTCTAGGTGCCATAAAGGTTTTAATACAAGATTTCTTATAGCCCCCCCATAGAACAAGGAGAGATAGATGATTGATGCCAATTGAGCCGTCGTTCTCCGTCTGTATGGAGCCAGCTCTTTATAGTGGTATTCTCTTGCTAAAATTGTAGAAATGCCTATCTTTAATTGACTGGTTAAATGACATAGAAACTGTGAAAAGAGATTAGTTCTCTATTCACGAATACCAAATAGAATCTAAACTCCTCCTTAAGCTATGCACTTAAGCAAAATATTATTAATACAGGAGCTCTGAATTCAACAATTGGATTATTTACCAAGGAGATGTTGGCCAGGGGATGTCCCAAAGCCCCTCCCACAAACAGAAGTAACAGCAATACCTGCCTCCGAACTGGGGGATATCTGCGGGCAAGAGAGCTGCGATAAGGCCCTCTGTATGAAAGGAGCCTGAATATTAAACATGGAAAGAATGTATGGACGACATGCACTTAAGACAATATACAGAATTGGTTCTGGTATCCAGAGAGTGTTACCAAGGCCCACTAAACCAATAAAGCAAATATATGGTCTCTTTTAGTCAACAAGACTCCTCCCAGGCACCAGCTACACTCTCACCTGCCTGAAATACTGTGACAGCAGGGCAGCCATATGTCTGTATAATCCCAAATCTAATTGGTATTAGCTCTCTCCTTGGAGGAATAACCCATGGCTGATTGCCACAAGCTTACATCCTCTAAGTTTAGGAGATGTTATAACCACAAGAAGACCCTGTCATACTTAACAAGAAAATGTAATTCATGGATTAACATACCATCCAACATGCTGTGTCTATACCAAAAGTAACCACTACCATTAACAATTAGTACGGTTGATTATATATCTAGGTCTATATTCAAGCATTTACGTTTTCTTCATATATCTAAATTCGTGTGCTTCATTAGTTGGATCAAAAGGTTATATTTACTGTTTAAATACCTATTATCTAATTACGGTGATTCATTAGTAGGATGAAAAGGTTATGCCTGGACAAGCCTGCAGCCCGTTTGAAAGAAAACAGCTAATTGACTTATGAGACCAAGACAACAGGCCTCAGAAGGAGGGGAAATTAGACTTTTTTGCTTCTCATCTACCTGTGCCCCTTTTCTAAGCCTAGGGAACAATCTGTGGAAGAGGGGCGTTTGGTTAGAATGTAAGGGCTGCGCATGGGGTGAATGTGGAAACTACAACAATATAGAACCTGGACACTTCATTTGATCAACTTTTTGAAATTACAAGCCCCCCCCCCCCCCGCTGGATGGTGGGACCCATGAGCTGTGTGGGTTTGGGCACAACTGCTTGCAAATTGGTTTTACATGAAGGATGCTTGTACTCACAAATTATCACTTATTGTTAAAAAATGAAAGCAAAACAAAACAAAACAAAAAAAAAACAGAGAAAGATGCAGAAAAGTTATGGCAGAATGCATGATCTGGGATGGGTAGGGGTGGGGTGGGGGGACGGGAAAGGGATATATGCCTGAACTGAATTGGAAAATGATGTATGGAATACAAAAAGCATCAATAAAAAAAAGAAAAGATTAGCTTCTTGAAATATCAGATCCTCGTTTGTTATGTAAGAAAATTATAGCAAGTATACCCTAAGAATATTTAAAATACAGTTGCTGAAGCTTGTTAAGCTTATAATTGGGAGAGACCTTCTGCTGTCGTTTTTTTTTTTTTTTTGTGGACCATGATGCTGAAAGTGCTTTATGGTAAGGCTTAAGCTTCTCTGGTCAAAAACAGTTTACTTGCCATGGAAGCTATCAGGTAGTTTAAGGTGACCCAGCATGAATAAATACTCCTGCTTGCTCCAACTGGAGGGGAAATGGCTCTCTTGGTGCTTGCTACTTTGATAAAAAGTAAAGGCCCAGAAGAGTTGCTAAAAGCTCTTACAATGTGATGATAAAGCATTACTACTTGATAAAATTTCTTACAATATGATGGTAATGAAACCCTTCAGATGGTTGCTAAGAAATTCGAATGGTTCCTAAGAACTCTGGACCCTGAAAGGTCCCAAGATAAAATAAAAAATAAGAATGCAGAGGAAAACAAGAATCTTCCCCCGAGCTTAAACAGAATTGAAGTCTTTGTTTTTCAAACTGGAACATTCTTATAGTCTTTGTGGCCATATAGTACCAGTATTTAACTAACACATATGTGCTATTTGCTTTTACTTGCATTCCTTATATATGTATTGACTATAAATGTCACCCAAAACTTGAGCTGGGGGCTGGCACCGTTCCTGAGTTATCCTATTGTCCCCTTGCCAGGATCAATCAAAACTTACTCCCTTCCACCTGACTTTGTCTGTTGGTCTCCTGATTTTCCTTAACACTAGGAGGTGTGCTGGACATTTAGGACCTAGAATGGCAAATACCATCTGGGATTACTGGTTTACCTCAGGAGTCTTGGGAGCAGAAGTGATGTTACCATTTGATGCTCTTGCTGTTTTGCAGGCAATTGATCTACTGTGTTTCACTGTCTACTTGTGAGATAAATCAAATTGTTGCAATGCAATTTATTTGCTTAATCTCCTAAGGAGCTGTTCAACTCTTTTTCATCCCCTATGGGCCTGAGGTTATTTGTTGGCCCCATGTGACTTTCCCCTAACAGGTGTCCTACATGTAATTTGTCTAGGTGTAAGAATAAATGAAGAAACTGAGGCTTTCACATGTAAATAGAAAGTGGTACAGATTCACACATGGTATATATCTCTCTGCATCACTACTCTTAAGAAAGCACACAACCACAGCCAAGCACTCAGCCTTAAGCTAGGTTCTAATATTAAAAACACAAACAAACAACAAAATGCTCAAAGTGATAAGAGCAGAAGTCAGAAAATGGCTAGGCAGCTTAGGGCAAAGACCCCAAAAGAGTAATAGCCAGTTTTTCTCCCATTTGAGAATGGGAAACATTCTTTGGATATGCCAGGAAACTTGTTCCTACCCAGGGCTAGAGATACTACATCTAATCCAGAGACACCTCTAACTATACCATAGCCAGAGGCCGAGGTGACAGTAAGGGGTCTGTTTTTTAGGTACATCCACATGCTGAGGACAGGACCAGAATGACCAGGTCCTTGTGACCAGGACCTTGAGACAAGGACCTTATGACAAGGACCTTGAGGGATCTGGACACCTTCAATGAGGGATGGACTGACCAGCCCATCTCCCTCTGCCCTCTTCCCTCCATTAAATCCTTATTCACTGCTGGAAACAAGACTCAGTGGTATCCCATTCCAAGGGACCCCTCCTGCTGTACAGGAGCTCTGCATTCTCTATCTCAATCTCCCATTAAATACTTTTTTTCCAAAACTGACCCTCTGTGCTCTGTGAATTTCGTTCTTTGAATTTGCTAGACAAGAACCAGAAAGCCTCTGGAGAATCATGAGAATATCTTCCACATTGGTCTTCAGGTCTATTCAACAGAGCAACTTCCTACCTGCCCATGGCCTTTTAGCCAAGAGCTTTGCACACAGTAGGCTTGCAACTACTTTTGCAACAGTTAGTTCAGAATAACATGGTTGCAGCTGATTTCTAGGTAGCTTGGCTCAAGGACCAGGCTTCATGGCTGTTTATAGGAAATCAGTTTCTTAATGCTGACATAATGTTTAATATGACTAACGAAGGAATTCCCCAAGACTATACCTTTAAAATGTTATTTTTAAATTACGTTCATTTTTTATTGAATTTTTACAATTTTCATGCAGTGAAGATGGATGGTATTAAGATCCATTCCCCTTTCTGCTCTTCCCTCCACTGCTCTTTCACCAAATTTTCTATCTATCTATCTATCTATCTATCTATCTATCTATCTATCTTCTATCTATCTATCTATCTATCTATCTATCTATCTATCTATCTATCTATCATCTATCTACTTACCTACCTGCCTACAGCCTGTAGAGTCTGATTTGTGTCCTCAAATATCTTTCAGTGTCTTCAGGGAAACCATAATATTTTATATGTACACAAGATCAATTTGAAATTACCTGGCATTTACAGTCCTTCAGCAGATTGGTTTGCTCAGCAGAAAAGTGATGACTGGAGCACCTCCCTGTCTGTGAGAGGTGTGTTTCAGCATTTAGAGCAGCCAAATGTGGCCAGTTTGACTCAGACAAGGACAGGTCAACTTTGGAAGCAGTGTCTATTGATTAGGTCTTTCTACTTACTGCTTATCTAGTAAGTTTAGTAATAAAATTTATAGAGTGACAGTTTCAATTAGGTTAACTTCTAAAATATCAATAAGTTCATGAAATTTAACTTAGTGATCTGAATATGCTAATTAAAGCAGAGTTTGACAGAACTGGAGGGACATGTGTTTTGTAACAATTTCCTATGAGATGAACCATTCCTCGTGCATGAAAAGCCTTTAGAACTCAGGATGTTCTAAAGGGAAGTAAGGTTCTAACCTGTAGGAAAGCTCCAGAAGACTCAGGTTTTACTAAAATAAGACAGAGGAAATAAACAACTCAGAAGCTCCAGGAGGTCCCCCAAACTGACCAAATGCACCAGGCCCCCATACTCCCCCAAACTTATATAGAAAATTTGACATATAATATGCATTATTACCTTAGATGTTAATCATGCCATGTAATAGATTAGCAAAATGTCTTCCTTTTAACTGAGATTTTGAACCCTTTGACCATTTCTCATTTCCCCAACTTTTACTCCCTGCCTCCAGTCTCTGATAATCACTATTGTAGTTTTCTACTATGTGTTTGATATTTACACATACCTAAGATCATGCAGAATTTGTCTGTCCTGGCTAATTTCACTTAATAGCATTTTTAATATGTATAATTATTGTTTCAAGTGTCAGAAGTTTCTTCTTTCTCAAAGGCAGTGTATTTAATTATGCATATATACTATGTGTTCTCTATCCATTCATCCCCTGATGGACACAGGATGATCAGTATTTTGATTATTGTAAAAAATGTTACAATGAATATAGACTGTGAATATCTGACACACTGATTACATGTGAGTATATATCAAATAGAGGGACTGATGGATCGTACCAGAATTCTGTTTTAATGTTTGAACCTTCAACTGTGTTCCATGATGGATGTAGTAATTTACGTTCTCACCAACCCTTCTCATCTTGTACATGATAGTCACTCCCTTAACAATGAGGTAACACTGTGTGAATGTGTTTTTCCCTGAAATATCTTCCTATGCCATTAGCATGTCTTTTAAAATATATTATTATTATTGTTTTTTTTTTTCAGGAGACAGGGTGTCCCTATAGGCCCAGCTGGCCGGGAACTCAGTCTGTAGACCAGGCTGGCCTTGAACTCATAGAGATCCACCTGGCTCTGCCTATATTTTATTATTTTTATGTGTATGAATATATTTCCTGCACTTGTGTAAGGACACCCATATCATGCAATTTCCATGAAGGCCAGATGAAAGTTTTAGATCCCCTGGAACTGGAGTTACTAGTAGTTGTTAACTGACATGTAGGTACTGGGAACTGAACCTAGGTCCTCTATAAAAGCATCCAGTGTCCCTATCCACTGAGCAATCTCTCCAGCTCCTGCATGTGCTATTTTGAGGAATCAAAACTAGATTAGTTCTTTTCTTACTATCGAGTTGTTCATTTATTATAAACTGTGTGCATGGATAGAGGGAGAGACAATGGTGCATACACTTGGCAGCCAGGTGGGTGTCTGGCCTGCAGCCTTGCTGCCCACTAAACAACACTATCCTGAATAATGAGTGTGTCAGGGAAGAAACAAAGAATGAAATAAAAGCATTCCTGGAAGTAAACAAAAATGAAAATACAACACAACAAAACCTGTGGGATACATTAAAGTCAGTCCTAAGAGGGAAATTTATAGCCCTAAGTGCCCACATTAAAAATAACCAAAACAGAAAGAGAACAAATAAATGTTTTAGCACTTCAGCTAAAAACACTGGAGAGACTACAACAAATGAACCCTAAACCCAACAGACAGGAAGAAATAACAAAAATCAGAGCAGAAATCAATAAAATAGAAACAAAGTAAACAATACAAAAAAATCAATGTCTGCAAAAAGTGGTTCTTTGAAAAGATAAACAAAATAGACAGACCTCTAGCCCAGTTAACCAAAAGAAAGAAAGAGCAACTCCAAATCAATAGCATTTGTGATGAAAGGGGAAACATCACAACAGATAAAGAAAAGATACAACAATCATATGAGAATACTTCAAAAACTACTCTACTAAATTTGAAAACCTAAGAGAAATGGATGAATATCTGAAATCCTGGGGTTCACCAAAGCTTAATCAAGAAGAGATTGACAGCTTAAACACACTCATAATACTTGAGGAAATTGAAAATGTAATAAAAAGCCTCTCAACTAAAAAAAGCTCAGGCCCAGGTGGTTTCACAGGAGAATTCGATAAAACACTTAAAGAAGTCTTACAACCATTACTACTCAAACTTTTCAGAAGGATACAGAGGGAAATATCCCAAATTCCTTCTATGAAGCCAGCATCACTCTAATACCAAAAACCAGGCAAAGACCCAAACAAGAAGACTATAGGCCCATAGCATTAATGAAGACAGATGCAAAAATTCTCAACAAAATACTTGCAAATCGCATATAGACCCACGTCAAAAAGATTATCCATCACAACCAAGTTGGATTCATACCAGAGATGCAGGGATGGTTCAACATATGTAAATCAATAAATATCATAAAACACATAAATAGATTGAAAGACAAAAACCACATGATCATCTCAATCGATGCAGAAAAAGCTTTTGACAAAATCCAGCATCCCTTCATGCTTAAAGTCCTAGAAGGAATTGGACTGGAGGGATCATTCCTCAATGTAATCAAAGCCATATACAAGAAACCCACAGCCAACATCATCCTAAATGGAGAAAAGTTGGAAGCATTCCCCTAAAAGGGAGGAACACAGTAAGGTGGTCCACTATTGTCACTTGTTTTCAATACAGTGCTTGAAATGCATGATGGGGCAATAAGGCTAGAAAGCGAAATTAAAGGAGTTCCAATTGGAAATGAGGAAGTAAAACTATCCCTTTTTGCAGATGATATGATTGTTTACCTAAGGGATGCAAAAACTCCACCAGAAAACTCCTAGAAATGATTAAAAGATTAAAAATCAGTAGCATTTCTTTATGCCAGTAGTAACTAACTGGAGAAGGAATATAAGGAGACCTTCCCAATCACAATAACCTAAAAAAAATTAAAATACCTGGGGATATACCTAACCAAAGACATCAAAGACCTCTACAACAAAAAAATTAAAACCCTGATGAAGGAGATTGAAAATGACATCAAAAGATGGAAAAACCTCCCATGCTCATGGATTGGAAAAACTAATATAGTAAGAATGTCCATTCTACTCAAATTAATATATAGATTCAATGAAATCCCAATCTTAATCCCCATGAGCTTTTTCACAGACTTGGAAAAAAAACACCTTAAATTCATGTGGAAAAACAAAACAAAACAAAAAAAACCCTGAATAGCTAAAGCAACCCTGAGTGAAAAGTGCAATACTGGGGGGATGACTTTACCAAACTTCAAGCTATATTACAAGGCAATAGACATAAAGACAGCCCAGTACTGGCAAATAAACAGACCCATTGGCCAGTGAAACAAAATTGAAGATCCAAACTTGAGCTCATATAACTTCAGCCACCTCATATTTGACAAAGGGGCCAAAAAAAGCTCAATGGAGGAAAGATATCACCTTCAGGAAATGGTGTTGGCAAAACTGGATCACCATTTGCAGAAGAACAAAATTAAACCCTGTACAAAAATAAGCTCCAAGTGGGTCAAAGATCTCAACCTGAAACCCGAAACCCTGAAGGTGATAGAAGAAAAAGTCGGCAGCAACCTACAAGACATAGGGGTAGGAAAAGACTTTCTAAATCAAACAGCAGCTGTGCAGGAAATAAGGTCAACAGCTGACAAGTGGGACCTCATCAATCTCAAAAGCTTTTGTACAGCTAAAGAAACAATCAAGGAAGTGAAAACACACAGAGTGGGAGGAAACTTTCACCACTGATACATCTGACAGAGCATTAACATCCAGAATATATAAACTACTTACAATACAAAGAAGTAAAGAAACAAATGACCTACTCAAAAAATGGAATGAAGAGCTGAACAGAGACTTCACCAGTAAGGAAGTAAAGATGGCTGAGAAACATCTTTAAAAGTGTTTAACATCATTAACAATTAAGGAAATGCAAATTAAACACACACTAAGGTATCATCTCACTCTAATAAGACTGGTCAAGATCAAGAAAACAAAAGACACCAAATGCTGGAGAGGTTGTGGGGAAAAGGGGAACACTCATACACTGCTGGTGGGAATGTAAACTGGCACAACCACTGTGGAAAGCAGTGTGGAGAACCCTTAAAAAACTCAAAATGAGACTACCACCTGACCCACTTATACCACTCGTGGGTATATACTCACAAGATGCATCCTACTGCAAAGATACATGCGCAGATATGTTTATTGCAGCTCTCTTCACAATAGCAAAGAGCTGGAACCAAACCAAATGCCCTCCAACAGACGAGTGGATAACAAAAACATGGCACATCTACACAATGGGGTTCTATGCAGTGGTAAAGAAAGATGATATCATGAACTTTGCACGTAAATGGATGGAATGAGAAGCTATTATGCTAAGTAAAGTAACACAGTCCCAGAAAAAAGGTGGATGGTTTCCCTCATTTGTGGATGCTAACACCAAATCCCCAGTTGGCAGGCAGACTGAGCAATGTTATTATTATATTCATTGTATCTGAAAGCAACTATGTTATTATAATGTGAATCTCTTAATGGGCTCTAGAATTGACCTACCACTTGAATTCAGACATTTTTTACAACTTTTTATTGATATATATATATATTATATATATATATATATATATATATAAATTTGTACAAAATTATGTTACAAATCTAGACCCATGGCCCCTCCCACCCCACCAAAGCTCATGCATTCTGCCAAACATGTTTTTCATCTTTTTCTCAGTCTTTCTCAAAATTCTCGATATAGAAGTTGACTGTTTTGAGTAGAAGTTCACCATTTCAGTCAGTAATTTGATGCAGTCTTTTCTCTTGTTGTTGTTCTTGTTGTTGTCGTCGTCATCACTGTAGTCATTGTCATTGTTGTTCTTTCCAATATGGGCCACTCTCAACTACTTGGACCGAAGCTCAAGGAGCCCTGCACAAGAATACTTACTACTATGTAATTGGTGTTAGCATCCACAGATGAGGGATACCATTCATCATTTGTTTTTCTGGGACTGTGTTACTTGACTTAACATAATATCTTCTAGTTCCATTCATTTACATGCAAAAGTCATGATGTCATCTTTCTTTACTGCTGCATAGAACTCCATTGTGTAGATGTACCACATTTTCTCTATCCACTCATCAGTTGAGGGGCACTTGGGTTGGTTCCAGCTCCTTGCTATTGTGAAGAGAGCTGCAATAAACATGGCTGTGCATGTATCTCTGTGGTAAGATGAGTCTTGTGGGTACATACCCAGGAGTGGTATGGCTGGGTCAGGTGGCAAGTTCATTCCAAGTCTTCCAAGGGTTCTCCACACTGCTTTCCATAGTGGCTGTACGAGTTTACATTCCCACCAGCAGTGGATGAGTGTTCCCCTTTCCCCACAACCTCTCCAGCACTTGGTATCATTTGTTTTCTTGATCCTAGCCAGTCTTACTGGAGTAAGATGATATCTTAAAGTGGTTTTGATTTGCATTTCCTTAATGATTAGTGATGTTGAGCAGTTCTTGAGGTGTTTCTCAGACATCTCTAATTCCTCGCTTGTGAAGTCTCTGTTCAGTTCTTTGCTCCATCTATTGAGCGGGTCGTTTGTTTTCTTTTTTCTTTGTTTTTTGAGTAGTTTATATATTCTGGAAATCAATGCTTTGTCAGATGTATCTGCAGTGAAGGTTTCCTCCCACTCTGTGGGATTTCTCTTCACTTCCTTGATTGTTTCTTTTGATGTACAGAAGCTTTTGAGTTTGATGAGGTCCCATTTGTCAATTGTCGACCTTAATTCTTGTGCAGCTGCTGTCTGATTTAGGAAGTCTTTTCCTACGCCTATGTCTTGTAGTCTGCTGCCAACTTTTTCTTCTATCACCTTCAGAGTTTGGGGTTTCACGTTGAGGTCTTTAATCCATCTGGAGTTGACTTTTGTACAGGGCGAGAGGTAGGGGTTTAATTTCATTCTTCTACAAGTGGTGATCCAGTTTTGCCAACACCACTTGCTGAAGATGCTGTCTTTTCTCCATTGTGGTTTCTTGGCCCCCTTGTCAAATATGAGATGGCTGAAATTGTATGTGCTCAGATTTGGATCTTCGGTTTTGTTCCATTGGTCAACAGGTCTGTTTTTGTGCCAGTACCAGGCTGTTTTTATGACTATAGCCCTGTAGTATAGTTTAAAATCTGGTATAGAGATCCCTCCTGTGTAGCTCTTTTCACTCAGGATTGATTTGGCTATTCGGGGTCTTTTGTTTCTCCAAATGAATTTAAGAACTTTTGTTTCCAAGCCTGTGAAGAAACTCTTGGGGATTTTGATTGGGATTGCATTAAATCTATACAAGAGTTTTGGTAAAATGGACATTTTTACAATGTTAATTTTCCCAATCCATGAGCATGGGAGGTTTTTCCATCTTCTGAGGTCTTCTTCAATTTCTTTCTTTAAGGGTTTAAAATTTTTGTTGTAGAGGTCTTTGGTGTCTTTGGTTAGGTTTGTTCCTAGGTATCTTATTGTTTTTGAGGCTATTGTGAGTGGGAAGGTCTCTTTGAATTCTTTCTCCAGTTGCTTGTTCTTGGTGTAAAGAAAGGCCATTGATTTTCTAAGGTTAATTTTGTATCCTGCCACTTTGCTGAAGCTGTTAATCGTTTCTAGGAGTTTTCTGGTGGAGTTTTTTGCATCTCTTAAGTAAACAATCATATCATCAGCAAATAGGGATAGTTTGACTTCCTCTTTTCCAATTAGTACTCCTTTAATATCCTTTTCTTGCCTTATTGCTCTAGCAAGTGTTTCAAGCACTATATTGAAGAGGAGTGGTGATAGGGGGCAGCCTTGCCGAGTTCCTACCTTTAAAGGGAATGTTTCCGTCATTTCCCCATTTAGGATGATATTGGCTGTGGGTTTCCTGTATATGGCTTTGATTACATTGAGGAATGATCCCTCCAATCCAATTCCTTCTAGGACTTTAAGCATGAAGGGATGCTGGATTTTGTCAAAGGCTTTTTCAGCATCAATTGAGATGATGGTGTGGTTTTTGTCTTTGATTCCGTTTATGTGTTTGATGATGTTTATTGATTTTCGTATGTTGAACCATCCCTGCATCTCTGGTATGAATCCAACTTGGTCATGATGGATGATCTTCTTGATGTGGGTCTGTATGCGATTTGCCAGTATTCTGTTTAGAATTTTGGCATCTGTGTTCATGAGGGAGATGGGTCTATAATTCTCCTTTTTAGTTGGATCTTTGCCTGGTTTTGGTAATAGAGTGATGTTGGCTTCATAGAAGGAATTTGGGAGAATTCCCTCTGATTGTATACTTCTAAACAGTTTCAGAAATAATGGTTGTAGGTCTTTTTGAAATGTTTTATAGAATTCTGCTGTGAAACCGTCTGGGCCTGGGCTTTTTTTAGTTGGGAGGCTTCTTACTACATCCTCTATTTCTTCATATGTTATGGGTCTGTTTAAGCTGCTGGTCTCCTCTTGGCCAAGCTTTGGTGATTCCCAAGATTTCAGATATTCATCCATTTCTTCTAGATTTTCAAACTTGGTAGAATATAGGTTCTTGTAATATTCCCATATAATTTTCTTGATCTTTTCCTTGTCCGTTGTGATATTTCCCTTTTCATCACAGATTCTATTGATTTGGAGTTGTTCCTTCTTTCTTTTAGTTAACTGGGCTAGAGGCCTGTCTATCTTGTTTATTCTTTCAAAGAACCAACTTTTGGATTCATTTATTTTTTGTATTGTTTTCTTTGTTTCTATTTCATTGATTTCTGCTCTGATTTTTGTTATTTCTTCCTGTCTGTTGCGTTTAGGGTTCATCTGTTGTTGCCTCTCAAGTGCTTTTAGCTGCAGTGTTAGATCATTCACTTGTGCTTTCTGTTTTTTTGATGTAGGCACCCAGGGCTATAAACTTCCCTCTTAGTACTGCTTTTAAGGTATCCCATAGGTTTTGTCGTATTGTATTGTCATTGTCATTCAGTTCCAGGAATGCTTTTATTTCTTTCTTTATCTCTTCCTTGACCCATTCATTATTCAAGAGTGTGTTGTTTAGTCTCCACGTGTTCTTGTAGATAGTAGGGCTTACCATCACACAGGCCCTGGGTTTAATCCCCAGTATCTGTAAACTGGGTATGATGGAACATGCCTACAATCTTAATGAGCAGAGGGTGGCAGCCAAAGGATTATAAATTAAAGTTAATCCTTGTCTATATAGTGAGTTTAAGGCTAGCCCGAGCTCCACGAGGGGGGAAAGGAGAGGATTATATTTAATAGAGATACAGAGAAGAAGCCAGTTGTGGTAATGTATACCTGTGAATCCCTTAATGCGCTCTAGAATTAACCTACCACTTATTTTCAGACTTTGTAATCTTGGTATGTCCTTGGGTGGAAGGATATGTATGCATATTTGAGAGTAATATAAAATTAATAGGGAAAAATGTGAATCCTGAAATATGATTTGGAAATAACACAGTTTATTTTCAGATGACAAATAATTTTAGTTTAGGTGTGACATATACATATATGCATACGTTGAAGCAATACAAATTATAGGGAACAACAACAAAAGAACTGGGACAGAGAAATGACTGAAATAGTAAATTTCTCCCCAAACCAATAATCCTCTGCTTTGAAAAACTTTAAAAAGACTCAGAAAAAGACACAAGACATGTATGGCAGAATGCATGAACCCGGGTAGGGTGGGGGGCATGGAAAGGTAAATGAGTCTAAATTGGAATGAAAAATGATGTATGAAATGCACAAAACAAAATAAAATATTTTTAAAAAGCAAAAGGAAAAAAAAAACCCCAAAGTTCTTTCTTAATTTTGAATTTAGGAGTCCTGTTCTGACTTGGGGATCCATTAATTCCTTGAGAGTCTCATGCAGGGTATTCTGACCATATTCACACCCTCATCTCTCCACCTCTGCCAACTTTGTGTCTCCTTCCCTTTTTAAAAACAATGCACCGAGTCTCCTTAGTGCTGCCCACACATAGGGGTGGGGCTGCGGACTGGAGAGTGGTCAAACTACCAGGACAAACACCCCCTTGAAGAACACTGACTCTCCCTTACCTAGAAATTATCAGCGGTCAACAACTCTTCAGCTACAGGTGGAGGACTCACAGGCCACTTGCCCTGCCATGCTGGAATGTTGAGTGGCTTGATTCTGAGCACATCTTTTGCGGGCAACCCTGGTTTCCGTGAGTTCATGAGAGCAGTGGCCTGTCATGTCCAGAAGACATAGTTTTGCTCCAGTTCTCCCCAACCTCTGGCTCTTTTGGTCTTTGCACCTCCTCTTTCATGATGGCCCTTGAGCCTTGCAGGGGAAGTGATTAGATATTCTGCTTGCGGCTAAATAGTATGCTGATACTTATTCTCTGCATGTTGATCAGTTACGATTTTTTTTTTTGTGTGTGTGTGTGTTAAACACTGTGCATCTGTTAATGGTGCATAGCACTCTGGGAGGATCAGGGAGTAAGTCAGTCTTGTAAGGAGGATTTTCAAATGCCAACTTCTTATTGAACTATTTATTTCTCTAGAAAAGGGTCATCCATTTTCATACTTGGTTCGGAGAGAGATTTGAATCATCTAGTTGTAGTTTTCTTCAATAAAAAAATTATAGTAGAAGAATTGAAAGAGCTCTAGGGGAGCATAGGAGACAGATATTATTGAGGGTGACATGGGAGAAAATGGGAGAGAGAGAGAGAGAGAGAGAGAGAGAGAGAGAGAGAGAGAGAGGAGGGAAATGTATTAGTTCAAAAACCTCCTAAAAATCACACATATACTATCTCTGGATGAGTTCATGTGTGTAGCAGAAGGCTATTTAACAAGAAACAGTGCCAGACAGGAGGAGCCTCCCTTTGAGCTGTTTGCCAAGTTAGTCCAAGAGACTCCCAAAATTTACATAGGCTATTGCCACCACCCTTGATTATCTCCCAGAACTTGAAGGTAAGACCCTATTGCTGAAGACTGGACATACTTCAGACACAGGATTTGGATCAATGAAGCAGAAACTGACCTGGAAGGCTAGCTCTCATAGTTTTGGAGAACACTATGAAAGCTGCTAAGGGACAAAAAATCAATCAATAGTCCAACCCCAGCTTTAAGGCCTAATAACCACAACAATGTCCAGCACAGCAAATTTTATTGGGGCAGTAGTGGTGCTTTTATCTTGAAGGTAATCAACAACTACATATTTGGACTTAAAGGCCACAAAATGGGAGGAAATTCATGTGTGGTACTGTAGCCATAGCCAAATACACATGGACGGAGTTGTCACAGATCTTAAGGGAAACCCCAAAGCTGTCATATCCCTACAAAAAATGGAATTTCTCACTATATGCTAAATATGGATCCTTATATTTACAGACAAGTATGCTAGTCACCATGCATCAAGGAAGCTTCTTTTGCAACAGATGGAGATGACTACAGAGTTCCATAACTGCTCATACACAGAGATTGTCTTGAGTTTGTCAACCTAAATGACACATCTACAATGGCACCTCTAAATCTCATGGATTATAGTGGAACAAGTGGTAGGGAGAATACTAAAGCATTTCTCAACTCTCATTAACAAAGTTCCCTTATTCAACAGAGAGTTGTGAATACAAGAATGGCCAAAGCATAGAGAATAGGAGTTGCAGAGTGTGGGTCCTCGGATGGACTCCTATATTAAACTTCACTCATCCAGGGGTCGTCAGGAACCATTGGAGAAGAGGAGGCAGAAAGATTGTAAGAGCCGGGAGAGGAAGTGCATAATCATATGGAAATAAAGTCTTTTAGCCTCTTGGAACCTTGTTCACATGAATCTACATCAATTGTGTCAGCATTCACAAGACGAATCCAAACTCAAATAGACAAAAATCCAGCACAGAACCATGGAAATTGGGTCAAGCATACCCCAATCTTAGATGAAGAACTATTGGCAGCCAATTACTTCTGGGTGAGGAAGAGCTGATCTGAAAGGAATGGACTCCAGATAGGCTGATTAGAGTTCAGTGGATGAACTTACACTGAGTGACATCTGGGGACACTAACATGACTCAGTAGTCCTTAACACAAATGCTAGAATACATGAAATCCAGTGGGCGTGTCTGTGGAAGGCTATCAATTGCAAAGGAGTGTAAAGATGATTGAGATATTCTCTATGAAATACACAAAAATTCAACAAAAAACTTATAAAAAAACAAAATTGTGAAAAAAATAATAGATTAGAGGGGTCATATTTACCCTTGCCCTTGTTTTGAGTCTTACACATTAAATTTGTGTCCCATTCTAGTTACCATTCTTACTCAGTTTTTTCAAACTGTAACCCCTCCCCCATCTTATCTGGGAGAGGGATTGAGAAGTGGCTGTTCACCAAGAGAAGACTACAGAGGATAATTTTGCATACATTTTCTACAGGACCACTTGTTTCACTGTGTAGACCACAGCTACCTATCCAAGTGCCTACACAGTGTTTAAGATAGTTGCCTCTTAGGAGTTTTCTTCTTCTTACAGTTAAATTTCTGAAGGTATCTAAATTATAACTTTATTTTATAAGCTAACACCGTTACTACTTCATTTTCTGTGGTCATAAACTAATTTAAAAATATTCATCTGCTGCCATCTTCCACCACTTTCCTTGCCTTCATGTGTAAATATGTCTTTTCCACTTCCCTACATTGTTTTACTCATTTGGAAAGGGAGAGAAGTTAAGCTTGAATGAGTGTGTGTCAAAGTGAACGTTTTCCTCCTAGATTTCAAAAGAAGATGTTTAAGTAGGAAATGATCAGCAGGTGTGGAATACCTGCTGTGTGCTGACTGGCTGAGATAAGATATGATCCACACATATAAAACACCTGCTAGATATGACTGGCTGAAGATGGTTTGCAGAATTGGGGCTCTGTGGCTGCTGTGTGCTGTGTTATTCAGACATGTAACTGCTCAGCCTGCTGTTTTTAGGGTAGAGGGCTGCTTAGAGAGCACAAAACATGCATGCAGGCTCAGAGTACTTGGAGGCCAGAATAGCTTTTCCCGGTATCTGGCATTTAAGGTAAAGCACTGTATTATAAATTCTGAACCTTGTGGATTTCTTTTTTTTTTTTTTCAGGAGAGCATATAGAAATGCTTATAGTGACTCATGAAGCAGTGAGGAGTTGGGATGCAGAGCTGGTCAAATGGCAAAGAAAGCTCAAGGAAATTCATTTCTCCTAGCTTATTCTTGACATATTTTGGAGATCCTACAACGAAAGTTATTTTAGGGAAATGCACATAATTACTTGAATAGCTTGGTGCAAATTTTGGAATATGTCTTAGGGAAAGCTTTATGTAGGCTTGGGAGAGGAGTGGCATTTTGAGTTGTGCAAGGAGATACAAGCCGAATGTAGTGGTGCACACCTATAATCCCGGAACTTGGGAGGGGCACCAGAAAGATCAAGAATTCAAGGCTACCATCATCTACACAGTGAGTTTGAGGCAGCCCAGGACCACTGTTAGGGGAAACTGAGACATGGAGAGCTGCCGTGCACAGGGAAGGCACCTGCAGGTTCACGTGTAGAAATTGCGAGTATGTATTCACTTCACGTTAGTGGACTCTCATGGAAGTTCCTCCCAAAGAACTTGATCCCTGAGTTGAGTCCCTTCACAAATGCTTTAGGTCCCCAGACTGTTAGAGCCTTTGTGGATTTACAGCCTATGTGATCACCAGCAGAGGAGCTTATGTGTCCTAAGACCACCAAAAGAAATTCCTTCTGCAGGCATGTTTCTTCTGCAGGCATGTTAGCAGAAATGTCTATCTAGGACCGGAGTTAAGATTTTTTTCCCAGTAAGGAAAGATGACATCATGAGCTTTGCAGGTTAATGGCTGGAGCTAGAAGATATCATGCTGAGTGGAGTAACAGTCCCAGAAAAACAAATGACGAATGGTATCCCTCATCTGTGGATGCTAGCACCAATTACTTAATTGTATGGCAAACTGAACAATGTCAATGTGATCTGAAAACAACTGTGCTCTTATATTGTGAATCCCTTAAAATATAATAAATAAATAAAAGATTTTTTTCCAAATTTTAGTGATTCTATATTTATTAAATCTTCAAAAATCTCTAGACCACCAACACATAAATATTTGGCAAATTCATAAATCATCACATTTAGGTAAAGTTAATATGGGCAAAGATGTACACACACATACATTTTAAAACAAAAGCAATCATTTACAAGCAGGAGTGATACAAAAATGGTTCCATATTGTTGAGAGGGACACAATGTCTACAGTTCCATAACTTGTTACCATTGCGAGTATCTTGCGTTGAGCTTGCCTTCCAACTTTCTGTTCTCACTAAATTAGAAAATCCAATTCACAATGACAAATCACTGGTTTTATTCAGTGCCTGGTGTTTCTTATTAATAGTACTTCTCTTCTTGGGGAAGGTGAGAATGCTCATGTGTGGAAAGAAGGCGGAAACAGATCTACAGTGACCCATAGGGTTGGTTGTAGCAAAGAGTATGTAGTCACTAAATCCCGTTTCTGTTTTCTTGCTAGTTTCCCAACCTCTATATGAGGTGCTACTGATGAGCCCAAGTCAACAGAATTTGGCAAAAGGATGTATTCTACCTTACAGCACAGCTGGGCTATGAAACTGCCCACAGGTGATCCAACCAAGTGGAGTGAATACGGCCCAGGCAAGCCTGGGTGTCATAAACTGACAGTGGGGAAACCACAAGTACAGAGAGCCTAAGTCCTGGAATTGCTACCAGGAGCAGATCCACCAACCGGGTCACTGTTCTCCTCGAACTTGTTTGATATCATCGAGAAACTCTTACATGTTCAATCACTGTTTGTCTGCCATAGTAGCAAGGTTTACCTTATCTAATACACATGCATCAGAAATTATTTTTTAATCCACATACCACTGATGTTATATATGTATATGATGTCCATATACTACATGTTAAAATGATATTTTACACTCAAGAATATACAAATGTTATGTTGAAAAGAACACTGTAATTTTAATTAGAAGTGGAGCATTTCCTGACTGAAATACTTGAGACTAGAAATATTTCAGATGTCAGATTTCTTTTGCTATGTATATTTTTAATTGATTTTTCTGTGTATCTCATGCAAAACTTCTTAATCATATTTAGGGTCTATCTCCGATGTGCACCCCCGTAGTCTACCCACAGGACTTCATGCATTCTGTAATGTATGTTAAAGCCCTTCAAGTCAAGTTTGTATACCCAGGTGTCCTTCTGAGTGAGTTCAGTCCCTGGAACCTGTTCAGTCTATCCAACATCACTTCCTAATGGCAGATACTACCCAGCAGTGATCAGCTGCCAATAGTTATTCAGCTAAGATTGGCATCTTCTGCTCATTTCCACAGTTCAAGGCTGGGTTTTTGTATGATCGAGTCAGCATGGGTCTTGGGAGATGCCGTCACCATTTCTGTAAGGTCATGTCATCAATTTTCCAGAAGCCTCGAAGACTGTTTCCTTATTGTCATGCACTAAACCTAACTCTTACAATCTTTCTGCCCCCTTCTTCTGCAGTGGTCCCTGATCCCTGAGATGGATGAGGACTGATACAGGAGTGGTATCCAGGGACACACACTTTACAGTCTTTTATTTTCTGCACTTTGGCTAGTTGTAGCCTTCTGCGTTCATTGCCCTCTGTTGCATGGGAAGCATGAGAGTTGAGAGATACATTAGTGTTCCCTATAACCCTTGTTTCACTGTGTTTCATGAGCCTTAGGTACAGATGTTTTATTGTAGATATGTTACTTAGGGCTGGGGATCTCACAGACACTTATTCTCTTAGTGCAACCAGTTAGTGGAACTCTGTAATAGTCTCCCTCTGTTATAACAAGAAGTTTCTTCAATAAATGGTGACTGGTATACTTGTCTGTAAATATAAGGATCCATAGTTAGCATACAATAAGAAATTATGTTTGTCTGTGGATGTGACACACATAGGGCTTTCTCTAGCATCTATGACCTCTTTAACCATATGTATTGGTTGTTTACAGTCCCAGATAATGCATTCCCTCCCATGGAGCAGGATTTAAGTCCAATTAGATAGCTGTTGACTATCTCCTAGATAAAGGTACCACTATGGCACTAATATAGAAAGGAAGAGAAAAAGGTGTACAAGGAACCATGGGAATGAAGAGGAAGAAGGAACTCAAGAGAAGGGGGATAATAGAAGACAGGTATTATCAAGAGGGAAATGGGGAAGATGGTGGTCCTGTGGAGGGAGGATTGGAGAGAGAGAGATGAGTGACAACTCATGCTTAGGTGGTGTTAAAAATCAGAGGGAAGGTGCTGGAGAGACGGTCTAGTGGTTAAGAGTGCTGACCGCTCTTACAGAGGACCCGGGTTCGATCCCCAGAACGCACATGGTGGCCGAGAACCGTCTGAAACTCCAATTCCAGGAGAACTTCAGTTTCAGGGGAATCCAACACCCTCTTCTGACCTCCCCAGCATTGCACGACACGGGTGCACAAACTTGCATGCAGACAGTACATTCATACACATACGGAAATAAATAAAATTTAAAAAAAATTAAAAAAAATCAGAGGGAAATGTAAAGCTTATTGAAAAGTACACATACAATATGTGAATGTGAGCACATGAGTATAGCTGAAGACTATACAACAAGGGACAAGGTGTCAGACAGGAGAAACCTCCCTTTGACTTATTGGCCAGGGTAGTCCAAGTTATTTCCAGAGTAGCACAGGCTATTGCACTGGTCTTTGATTACCTCACAGAACTTGAAGCTAAGACTCTACCGCTGAAGACAGGACATAATTCGGATACAGAACTTGGAGTGATGGAGTTGGAATTGACCCAGAAGCTTCCTCCCTGAAGACTAGCTCTCATAATTTCAGAGGATATTATGCTATCTGCTAATGGAGAAAATCAATCAATCAATGGTCCAACCCTAGCTTTAAAGCCTAAATAAACAGAGACAATTATTTAGGACAAGGGTTAAGATATTTTTAACAGATTTTATTGCAGGTGCTTTGCAAGAAAGGCAGCTATAAGCAGATGTCACACTAGATAGCTGTGGTTTTTATTTCTTAAGATTGTTTTCTCCTGTCCTAGTTTGTCTTCCATTGCTGTGACAAAACACTCTGACCAACACCAACTTGGGGAGGAAAGGGTTCATTCAGCTTACATCTCCTGGATCACAGTTCATCACCTAGGAAGCCCAAGGCAGAACTCAGGGCAGGAACCTGGAGGCAGGAGCTGAAGCACAAGCCATGGAGGAATGCTGTTCACTGGCTTGCTCCCCTGGCCCATGCCCAGCCTGCCTTCTTATACTGTACACAACAACCTGCACAGGGTGGCACCACCCATAGTGGGCTGGGCCCTCCCACATTGCTCAACAATCAAGACAATACTCCACAGATGTGGCCACAGGCCAATCCAATGGAGCCAATTCCCCAATTGAGGCTCCGTCAACCCAGGTGTGTCAAGTTGACTAAAGCTATCCAGCACGTCTCCATTTCAGTTTTTGATTCCTTTTCAGCACAAATTTTAGTGAGCATTTACAAACCCACTATAAAGTGAGTACTATGTTCTAAAATACAAAAGCCATAAAGCAATATGCACATACAAAAGTGACATTAACTGGGTGAGAATATTTCTTTTCCTCACCATTACATAAGGCCCAAATCTCAGTATCTTCCCTTCACCCCTGAAAAAAGAAGACATAAAATTTATAAGCAATTTTCATGCTGAATATAGATTTTTATAAGAGAAATTATGATCAAATCAATTAACAAAAGTTTTATTATGTTTTCACCAAGAACTAGGGTTATTGCCAGTATTCTGTCATGCAGTAAAATTTGTCATAAAGAAAGATTAGTATTTCTTATCTGAATAAATCAAGAATACAGAGAAATTGCCTCAGAGAACCCATAGTTTTATTTACTATGATTACTATATCATAATATGTAGAAATTCTTCATTCATTTAGAACTTTAAATTATACTTAATGCTTATTATTTATCACATCATAAATAAATAAAGCCAACTCTTGCTTTTGTGTGCATGTTTTGTGTGTGGTCATTTCTTAAATTTCTTAATTACCATCTATAACTATTTAAATATGAAGTGCGAAATAAAAATTTTGGTGTGTCTGGTTTCATTTGAGGGCTGCGGGGGTGTTTGGAGTAGAGATGGGCATCTTCTCTCTGTGTTTCTTCATACTGTCTTCCCTCTGTATAAATCCACATGCGCAAATTTTCCATGTTATACTGATTAGGATTCACCCCAACTCATGTGAATTTATTAATTTTGCAAAGACACTGTCTTCCAGTATGGTCATATTGTGAAGTATAGGAATTAGATCTTCAACTTTGGATGCATGGAATTCATTCATGAGAGCTGATATCAAAAGAGAAAATAACATAGCATACAGTCAGACTGCTGTGGTTCAAACACATGTTTGTGTTAAAACATCAAAGTTTGGGGACACTGAGGAAGGTGCATTGGGCTTGCAGCTGCATATGAAACAGTCAAGCTACTAGGAAAGATGAAGGAGGTTGCTCCGGGGAACACAGGTGGGTCTTGAAATGCTCCAGCTGGCTCTCCTGGAACTCTCTCCTAGCCCAACTTGGCAGCATGCACAAGGCACCACTGTGCCTGCCTCTCGTAAACTTCTCAGATTTATGGGTAGTCATACCTTTATACATATCTTGTCTTTAATTCACCTAGTTGTAACCAATTGAATTGTGAGCAAAGTTGTCTTCCAATAATGCTTCTGCCTCTTCTAGAAAGGAGACTGTCTCAGACTACCTTAGAGGTGGGGGTAGAAATGATAGCCAAAGACTTACACATCCAGGTACCACAGGCAGCCCTGTGCTGTTGCAACCAGGCTCAATCCTCCTGCCACTCTGGGGAGTGTACTGACCTTCCACGTTTCCCTTCTGCTGAAATAAGCTTTGACTCCTTGCTCATTCTACCTATACTCCAGTGTGGATTCTTCTCCTTCTGCCACGGAAGAACCAAGACTGCTGCAGGTGAGATTGGAAAGGATTCAAGGGGAGGCATCTATCCTCATCCATAGAAGCTAAGAGCAGAAAGCACGGTCATCTCCCAAGGTAGACATGCTGAATTTTGGATACCCAGAGGCAACAGCAGAGTTTATATTGGATTCCAGAGTTCATCTTTGGAAACTAATTTCTTGAAGAATCTAAGAAATATCTACTAAGTTGGCTTTTCACTGTAATAGACATTGTGGTTTTTTTTTTTTTTTCTTTTTTTTTTTTTTTTTTTTTTTTTTTGAGACGGGGCTCCCTGTAGCCTAGCTGGCTTGAACTCACAGAGGTGCACTTGTCTCTGCTTCCTGAGTGCTGGTATTAAAGGCATGCACCACCATGCCTGGCTTGTAATGGATACTTTTTTATTAGTAGGATTAGAAATAGCTATATTTTTCAGGGCTGGAGAGATGACCTAAGCGGTTAAGAGCGCCGACTGTTCTTACAGAGGACCCGGGTTCGATCCCCAGCACCCACAATGGCGGCCGAGAACCGTCTGAAACTTTTCTCCAATTCAGGAAGAACTCCAGTTCCAGGGGAATCCGACACCTTCTCTTCTGACCTCCAGGCAGCAACGACACGGTGCAAATTGCCATGCAGACAGTACATTGATACACATTACAGAAATAAATAATGCCGGGCGTGGTGGCGACGCCTTTAATCCAGCACTTGGGGAGGCAGAGGCACGCGGATCTCTGTGAGTTCGAGGCCAGCCTGGTCTACAGAGTGAGTTCCAGGACAGCTGGGACTACGGGAGACCCTGTCTCGCGAAAAGACCAAAAAAAAAAAAAAAAAAAAAAGAAAAGAAATAGCTATGTTTTTCTTAGTGCTTGCCTTTAGCCCCTTGCTTAGCCACCAATAGAAGAGATTCTTCCCCTTTAATGGACTGTAACACTGGACTAAGGATCATTTATGTCTTTTTTTTTTCTAATATAAAAAGAGCATCAAAGTTGCAGAACTAATCATACTTGAATAATTAAAATGCCATTGTCTTGATTCAAAAACAGTTCCAAGTGAGACCCAAATTCCTACCTTTTAGGTTATGATGGCTATTTTTTTTTTTTCTAAGAGGAGGTAACCATTCCCATTGTTGTGTACCAAGTGTATCCTGAGGTCACCAACACTGAATGGCCATTTTTGTTTACCTCTTCCTTCTCTATCACCTCAACAACTCCCCAGATGGATGGGAAATGGTATCTTATTTATGCTTAAAGCCTTTCAATACAATGGTGGTATGGAAATCGATGACCAAAGTATTAAAAGAGAAGGCCAGGGCAGGTGCCAAAGGAGTCTTGGTTCCTCTGTGGCATGTGGGGAATGGAAGTTTCTGGATGCACCCGGTAGAAATGTGAAATATCCTGAAGTGAAAGTTGGTAGCTCTGTCATGAGTCTTCTGGGGAAAGAACTGGGTGAGAGACCGTACATCAGCTTTGCCTCACCCGGAGTGGGACAGATCATGTACTTGGAGAACGTGGAATTGCAGCAAACAGAGATGAGACTGTGTTAATGAAGGAAAGTAATAGCCGCAATGTGCTTTGAAGACAGGCCCCTCACTGTGTACTGGCTATTCTCTGCAGCACCAAATGCTCATCACACAAAAGATGTGTGACAGATGCTTGTCACAGATGCTTAAAAGGAAGTTTCAGCATAAGCAAGAGTTATGACTAGGCCTCTGTCATCAGGACACATTCACTTTGCTTTGTTTCGGAAAACGTCTATCCCTGGAAGACTATTTTGTAGCAAAAGTGACTGATAATGAACTGTTTTGATACCTTCTTCCTCCACGTTCTCCCAGAAACAAGGAATCCGAAAGCTGCTTGGTAGAACATAATGATGGAAAGAGAGTCCACCATCCCAAAGTAGCTGCTGAAGAAAGGCTCTAAACTTTCCTGAGTCTATTTCATCCCCTCATTATCATAGGGCATATTTGGACCTAGCTGTATGTATTTTTAAGAGTTTAATATTAGCAATCCTGTAAGTTGGGTATATAGTGAGAGATGTCGGTAGCAGTTGGTAGAATGGTTCTGTGAAGGTCTGTGTTTCTAACACATACAGGTTTGTTTGTCTTCCCAAATTAAGTTGTTGAAGACTTTTGGAGATCATTGAAATTGCACTGCTCTTCACCATAATGAAATATTTAAACACTTAAAACTTGGAAAGTTTTTACAATATGTACCTATTTAATACAAGTAATAGGTACTTATTAATTATTCAACCAGAATTGCTTGGGTATAATAATAACACAGGTGACGTTGGGATGATTGCCAACCTCGTGGAAATGCTGTTGAAGTGAAGGTGACCTCTTCAGTCTTTCCTGGGGAGATTGTTCAGACTGAGGTCATACTACAACAACTTCAACAACAACTTTTTCTCCTCCTCCTCCTCCTCCTCCTCCTCCTCCTCCTCCTCCTCCTCCTTCTTCTTTGTCTTTTTTGAGACATAGTCTCCCTGCAACCCCAGATGTCCTGGAACTCACTTTGTAGATCAGGCTGGCTTCGAACTTATAGAGATCTGCCTTCTTCTGCCTCCCAAGTGCTGAGATTAAAGGTGTGTACCACCACACCCAGCCACAATTTTTTAAATTTTATTTATTTTTTATGTATATGAATGTACTGTCTGCATGTAGGTCTGTGCACCTGTGTCATGCAATGCCACAGAGGTGTGAAGAGGGTGTCAGATTCCCCTGGAACTGGAGTTAAAGACAGTTCTCAGCTGCCATGTGGGTGCTGGGGATTGAACCCAGGTCCTCTGCAAGAGCAGTCGGTGCTCTCAACTGCTAGGCCATCTCTCCAGCCCATCAGCCACAATTTTTATCTTGCAGACAATCTAACTGGATCCTGAAGTTCATTTCCTTATTTTTAGTATATATTAATTACATGTAAAAAGGTGTTTCATTATGACATTTCCATATAAAATACTTCAACCATACTTGCTTTATCAACTCACTCTTATAGCCTCCATTTCCCATTCCCCATCTCCATCTGTAGTGTTTTTCCATTCAATGTCATGCCTTTCTTATTTATTTACCCTCTGATTCCATATATGATAGCAAACATTCTTCTTTCTTAGCCTGGTTTATTGCATTTGATGTTGTTATCTCAATTCTATTCTTTTTCCTGAATTGTCAGTTTCATTCTTCTTTATGGCTGAGTAAAACCATATATATATATATATATAGATATATATATATATGCCATTCGTGGGCAATGATACTGTTGTAATTAGCATGGGTGTGCAAGTATTTCTGTAGTAACATGCCTTTGATTCTTCTGGGCATATAACCAGAAGTGGCTGAGGTTCATTCATTTGGAAAATTTGTATCTGTCAATGAATGAAACCAGATGCCAGATGCTCATACTGACAGTTTGTTTTGATGACCTAAATTTCTCTAACCCATTTAGGTCAGGTGGATAGCTGACCTAATTTATGTCTTTAAGGACTTTATTCCTGTGCCATATATGGAAGCAAAATAGAAAGGAAAATTAGAAGTCTCATGGATTACAGCTGGTAACAAGGTAGCTAAGGTAAAGACAGCGAGGGCAGGGAAAAGAGAATGTAGCTGATGGGAATTATTTTGGGAGAAGATGATGAAGGGATGAAATAGAGTCAGGAAAGTTTAGAACCTTTCTTCAGCAGCTCTTTTGGGAGGGTGGACTGTTTGCTGTTACTAAGAGGGAAAATGGGGCTTAGTGGTTTAGTTAGAGTACTGGCTGTTCCTGCAAGACGACTGGTGTTCAATTCCCAGCACCCATGTGGTGGCTGATAACAGTCTGTAACTCTGGCTCCAGGGACTCACACTCGTTCTGATCTCCACAGGCCCTTCAAAGGACGGTTGTACGTATATACCTGCAGACAATATTCTCATGCACATAAGACAATAAAAAATACAAAGAGACAAAAACCCATTTGGGGAAAAAAGTATGAAATCTAAAGTAGCTAGGTATTTAAGCAGAGCTATAAGTCAAATAGGCATTTGTATAATTGGCCTGAGATGTCTACAGAGAAGTAACTGGAGATTGAAAAATCACATAAAGATGAGACTGGGGAGACAGCTCAGTCGATAAAGTGCTTGCTGTGCTAACGTGAGGACCTAAGTTTGAATTCTCCTGCACCCATGAAGAGCAAAACAAAACAAAGAAACAAAGAAGCAAATAAGAAAACTAGACACAGAGTACTCATACCTCTGATCCCAGCAATGAGACAATAGGAGGATCCCAGGGGCTCGCTAGTCAGAGTCAAACTGCGTCAGTGTCCACCAGCAACAGTGAGAAACGCTGCCTCAAACTAAGAATAATTGAGGAAGACACTGGATATTGACTTCTGGCCTCCACACAAGTGTGTGTATACACACCCAAGTGCACACACTTGTACATAAAGACACACAGATACACATGGTATGTATGCACACACATATACACATAAAATATTCACATAAGGATAGAAGCTGACATGTTGCATATAATGAAAACCATAGAGTATTGTGAATGTTTTACCTTTAATCATTCAGTTCACAGAATTCCCCTAAAATAAGAAATCAGAGTCAACCAAGAATGCTTTATTTCTCAAGAATTTTAAAAATGAATGTGATGTCCTAGTAGATTAGGTGGAGAGCAGTAGACAATCTATAAAGCAATAAGTAGAATCTGGACTCTGATGTCTGATTTTTAAAAATATTTTTATTGAAGCTTTGTGCACTTCATACAACATTTCTCAATGCAGTTTGGACTCATTCCTCCTTCCATGCCCCCACCCAACCTGAGCTCATTCGTTCTGCCATACATGTCTTGCATCATTTTCTCAGTCTTCTTAAAGTTTTTTCTTTGCAGAGGTTTACTGTTTGGGGCAGAAGTTTATTTTTTTCAGTCAGTTCTTTGACCCAGTCCTTTTTTGTTGTATGTCTGATTTTTAAGTTAAAGAATAATCTCCTAGTTGTAGCATGGTTTCTGAGCTTTCTGATTTTGTTTTTTGTTACTGGTAAAATGAGAAGGTGACTGTGGAGGTGGGAACACTTGAACAAACAGCTGGAGCTAAATCATAAGCATTGTAAGCAGACAGCATGTTCTAAGAACGTTGGCTTGGACTATGTAAACACTCTTCAGACAACAAGAAAGAAAACACAAATAGTGTAAATTCAGCTTGAAAGACTTGAAGTAGATTTTGAAAACAGCAGAATTTCAAGGCAAAATCAAAAGGATGACTGATCCTTAGTTTTTAACATTTATTTTATATTTTATTTGCATATGTGTATGTGCAGATGCCTGTGGAGGGCATAGAGGGCATTGGATTCCTTGGACCTGGAGTGATGGGCAGTTGTGAGCTACCTGATGTTGGTTTTGGAAACCAAACTCTAGATCAGCAAGTGCTCTTAACCACTGAGCTATCTCTCCAGCCTGATAACCATTTCTTTATGTTCCAAATTCTCCTACACTTTCCTCTGCGCTGATATCATTTACTTATTTTAATCGTTTATCCATTCACAGTATTCTAATTATTCTATAAATAGAACACTTGTGGTTGGAGCTGCTTTTAAAGAGCTTATGATTACAGTGTGATTAAAATTAAATGCTCTCATTCATCAAACTGAATGATACTATAGATTGTGTCATCAAGAGAACACATTGATTATGCTCAACAGCGATTTATAGGCATTCCCCAAATGGAAGTGGTAGGTAAATCCTTTTGAGAAATGAGCTGGTTCTCGAGTCAGAAGATTTCTCAAATGAAACAAACAAATTTCCTTACCCAATGTGGTGGAGAGATGTGATCTGAGGGATTAAAGTGTGAATAGAAGACAGAGGCCCTACTCTGAGTGCTCTCTGAGTGCTCTCTTGACACACTGCAGTCATGTAGGTGAGTAAATCACTTGTCACATGTTCTGCTTTTCTCAAATGTGGAATACAGGTGATTACAGTGATTATACACAGAGGAAGGAGTGGTTTCTCAGCCTTCTTTCAGCTGAGGCTGTGAGTTAGCCTTTAAGGGTGCAGGATTTAAACAGCCTCCAAGGACTATTATTCTTGGAAAAGATTCAAAATGTTAGTTGTGTCCTGGGCTTCCTGACTAGAGAATATATTCTTCAGCTTCCCCTTGCAGGACGGTGATGTAGTTCATTGGGTAGATTATAAATGATGGATGCCAATTCTGTATAATATGAAGACAAAGGTGCTCATTCTTGACTTTATCTCACTCGCCCAAATTCCTGCTGGGACATTGTAATGATTAGACCGACCTTGGAAGTCATATGTTAAAGATGTAAATCTCTCTCTCTCTCTAAATATGAGTTTTTAGTACTTGTTCTTTTCATCCCAAGTGATGGATTCAGTCAGTTTTTGAATGTTCTGTGTTGGCTTTATCATTCATTGTAATTCCATGATGAATCTATCAACAGTTTTTTTTTTTAATTGCAGAATAGTATTTCACAGGATGGATGTATGACAGTTTATCTATTCACACCTTGCCAGATACCTGAGTTGTTCCTGGTCTCTGCCTATTATTAATAATTAGCTTTGAATATACATGTACCAGTTTTTGCTGTGAAACCATAACCTTCCATTTTTATGGAAAAAAGGCCAAAAATTTAGGCTACCAGTAAGCACATGCTTAATTTTTTTTAAAGAAATGATCAAAGTGCATTTTAGAAGGTTGTATCACTTCCATTTCCATCAGCACTGTGTGAATGATTCAGATTATCTACATTACTAGTACCTGGTAGGGCCATAATATTTTAAGGATTTAATATTTTTAGTCACATATATGAGTATGTATGTCTGTGTGAGCTTTATATGTACCATATGTGTGCAGGTGCCCTCAGAGGCCAGGTGGCTTGAGATCTGGAGTTATGGGAGGTTGGGAGCCACCTGATATGGATGTTACAAATTAAATGCAGGTCTTCTGCAAGAGCACTAAGTGTTCTTATCTGTTAAGCCATCTCCCCAGCCCTGATACTGCCATAATTTATAATTCATCATTCTGGTAGGTGTACAGTAATATTTCATAGTGATTTTAAATAGTATTTAAAATGGCTACTGAGAATAGCTAGTCATCTTATGTGCCATCTGTATCTCTTCCACGAAATATTTGTACATTTTTTGTCAATTCTTTTGTTTTACTTTTTTATTCTCTTTTTAAATTTATTTATTTATTTATTTTCAAAGCCAATTTTTTATTGAAGCTTTGTGCATTTCATACAAATTTTCAAATCAAATCTAGACCCATGCCTTCCAAGAGCTCATGCATTCCACCAAACATGTTTTTCATCTTCTTCTCAGTCTCTCTTAAAATTCTCAATGCAGAAGTTCACCATTTCAGTCAGTTCTTTGATTAACTATGTCATTAGATTTGGTTTATGGTTTTATTTTGAGAATTCTTTCTATGTTCTATATTTGACCTTAAGAGAATGATATATAAAGGAAAAAGATAAATGGATCCTTATCAAAATTAAGAACATTTGCTCAATGAATTACCTTTTTAGGAAAGCAGAATGGGAGCCACTGGGGGCTGGGGAAGGGGGAAATAGGGAGATGTTGGTCAAAGGGTAAAAGGTGTGGTTATAAAGGTGAACAAATTTTAGAAATTGAACTAATATATCATTGCGACTATAGTTTGTACTGCATTATGTGTTTTGATTTGTCAAAAGAGAGTATTTTTTTTTTTTGTCTTTTTTAGACGGGGTCTCTCTACAGCCCCAGCTGGCCAGGAACTCACTCTGTAGACCAGGGTGGCCTTGAACTCACAGAGATCTGCCTGTCTCTGTCTCCTAAATGCTAGGATTAAAGATGTGCACCACAATGCCCAGCTTAAAAAGATGGTTCTTAGCTGCCATATGGGTGTTGGGAATCAAACCCAGGTCCTCTGCAAGAGCAGTCAGCACTCTTAAACAATGAGCCGTCTCTACAGCCGCAAGAGAGATCTTAAATATTCTCACTATACACAAACCAAGGGAGGTGATAGATATGTTGATTTGCTGAATGATGGTAATTGTTTCACAGCATATGTAATGATATATCAAACACCTCAGGATATACCTTAAATATATAGAGTTTTTATTTGCCAATTGTCTATCAGTATGATACATTAGTTCCTGGGAGAAAAGGAAATATCCTTTTGAAAAGACAAAAAGAGGGGATGGAGAGATGGCTTAGTGGTTAACAAAACCAACTGCTCTTGCAGAAGACCCAGGTTCAATTCCCAGCACCCACATGGTGGCTAAGAACTGTCTTTAAGCTGGACATGGTGGTGCACCCAGGAGAGAGAGGCAGGAGGATCTCTGTGAGTTCAAGGTCAGCCTGGTCTACAAAGTAAGTTCCAGGCCCCTGGGGCTATAGAGAGACCCTGTCTCAAAAAAAATACAAAAAGATAAATTACAGACTTGGAAAAATATTTTCAAACATCCAAAAATTGTAGATCTAGAGGATTTTTCTCTTTTTCATACAAAGTTTTATAGTTTATACTCTTTTTTATTTATTTTTATTATATTTTAAGGGATTCACAATATAAGACCACAGTTGTTTTCATATCACATTGACATTGCTCATTTTGCCATACAATTAGGTAATTGGTGCTAGCATCCACAGATGAGGGATACCATTCTTCGTTTGTTTTTCTGGGACTGTGTTACTTCACTCAGCATGTTATCTTCTAGCTCCAGCCATTTACCTGAAAAGTTCATGATGTCATCTTTCTTTACTGCTGCATAGAACTCCATTGCGTAGATGTACCACATTTTCTCTATCCACCTATCAGTTGAGGGGCACTTGGGTTGGTTCCAGCTCCTTGCTATTGTGAAGAGAGCTGAAATAAACATGGCTGTGCATGTATCTCTGTGGTAAGATGAGTCTTGTGGGTACATGCCCAGGAGTGGTATGGCTGGATCAGGTGGCAAGTTCATTTCAAGTCTTCCAAGAGTTCTCCAGACTGCTTTCCATAGTGGCTGTATGAGTTTGCATTCCCACCAGCAGTGGATGAGTGTTTCTCTTTCCCCACAACTTCTCTAGCACTTGGTATCATTTGTTTTCTTGATCCTAGTCAGTCTTTTTGGAGTAAGATGATATCTTAAAGTAGTTTTGATTTGCATTTCCTTAATGATTAATGATGTTGAACACTTCTTGAAATGTTTCTCAGCCATCTCTAATTCCTCACTGGTGAAGTTTCTGTTCAGCTCTTTGCTCCATCTATTGAGTGGGTCATTTGTTTTCTTTCTTCTTTGTTTTTTTGAGTAGTTTATATATTCTGGAAACCAATGCTTTGTCAGATGTTTCTGTGGTGAAGATTTCCTCCCACTCTGTGGGATTTCTCTTCACTTCCTTGATTGTTTCTTTTGATGCACAGAAGCTTTTGAGTTTAATGAGGTCCCATTTATCAATTGTCGACCTTAATTCTTGTGCAGCTGCTGTCTGATTTAGGAAGTCTTTTCCTACACCTATGTCTTGTAGTCTGCTGCCAACTTTTTCTTCTATCCCCTTCAGAGTTTGGGGTTTCACGTTGAGGTCTTTGATCCATCTGGAATTGACTTTTGTACAGGGCGAGAGGTAGGGATTTAATTTCATTCTTCTACAAGTGGTGATCCAGTTTTGCCAACACCACTTGCTGAAGATGCTGTCTTTTCTCCATTGTGTCTTCTTGGCCCCCTTGTCAAATATGAGATGGCTGAAATCGTATGTGCTCAAGTTTGGATCTTCTGTTTTGTTCCATTGGTCAACAGGTCTGTTTTTGTGCCAGTACCAAGCTGTTTTTATGACTGTAGTATAGTTTGAAGTCTGGTATAGAGATCCCCCTGTATTGCTCTTTTCACTCAGGGTTGTTTTGGCTATTCGGGGTCTTTTGTTTTTCCAAATGAAATTAAAGACTTTTTTTTTCCCAAGCCTGTGAAGAAACTCTTGGGGATTTTAATTGGGATTGCGTTAAATCTATACAAGAGTTTGGGTAGAATGGACATTTTTACTAGTTTATACTCTTAAAATTGTTTTTTATGTTTATCTATTTATTGTTCTCAATGTGTATGTTATTGAATTATTGTGCATTTTATGTAATACATCTTAATCATAGTTAGACACCCCCACCCCATTTGCAAGAGCTATGGTTGGTGCATGATCATGAGGAAACGGTCTTCCAGGCCTCTGGGAACTAGTACACGTGAATTTAGAGCAATGGTTTCAGCATGTACGACACTCATAGAAACTCCATCAGACAACAGCCTAGCATAGAACTGAGGAAATGGGCAGGAGGCTCCACCCTTAGCCCAGGAACTATTGGCAGCTGATTACTGCTATGGGAGGAAGAGTTATCTTTAAGGGAGTGAATCTAGATAGGCTAACTGGACTCCATGGGATGAACTTGCACTGAGGGACATCTGGGTGCACAAGCGACTCACTAGGCCTTAACAATATATGAAAGAATGCATGAAACCTGGTGGGAGGGCTTTAGGGAAGGAGTCTAAATATGATTAAGATGTGTGAAAAGATTTTAGTTTGTATTTACATTTAGGCATTTGACCTCTTTTGAGATGATTTTCGAAATGTCTGGAATTATTTAACTTACACCCACAATAAGAAGTTGACATAGAGATGGAGAGGCATATTTTCCTGAAATTCCAAGGTCATACAGGTTTTCTAAACATTGCAGGCTAGAAGGTCTATGTTATTACACAGTGTGGGGAGGGAAGGATGCTTAGCATACAGAACATTTCAGTTTCTGGAAGGTAGTGGGCTTTACTGTCCTAAGGAACATCCTGAAGTAGTTAAGGAAGGGAGAATTTCATATGAACACAATACTCTTATTCTTAATTCGTACTGATTCATTTAAATATCTATTGTGTCATTTAAAAAAGAGAAGTTTAGAATTTTGATAGGTTTTCTCATAAGCAATGACAAAGAATCTTAATAGGCATATTTTGGAGCAATATAAATTGGAGGGAACAACAACAACAAAAGGACTGGTTCAAAGAACTGACTGAAACAGTTAACTTCTGCAGAAAACAATAAACCTCTGCAGAGAAAAACTTTAAAAAGACTGAGAAAAATATGCAAGATATGTATGGCAGAATGCATGAACTGGGGGGGGGGCATGGAAAAGGGAATGTGTCTAAATTGGACTGAGAAATAGTGTATGGAATACATAAAACATCAAATATATATATATATATATAAATAAATATATATATAGATGAGGTAGAGATTAAATGGGCACAACCTAATCTGTGTTCAATAGAATTGTCTACAGATTATAATTGCATTTAGGTTGTTACTCTTTCACATCAGCTGTGGGTGCAGATGTACGCAAGTAGGGATTTTTGTTTCTCTGTTTTGAAATACAGTTTCTTTGTAGCCTCAGCTGGCCTGGAACTTGCTATGTAGACCAAACTAGCCTCAATCTCACAGGGACCTGCCCATTTTTGTTTACTGCCTGAGTGCAGGGACTAAAGGCCTGTGCTACCAGGCCTGTTGTACAACTAGGGATGTTTTATTAAATTTTCTGAATAGTAAAACAAATAATTTCTGTATTAAGTGCCTCATTTAGATATTTTCTTGCAACTGAAGAAGTCTTGTAACAATATTTTATAGACCATAATCCATGTGCTATTCCTTAAATGTGTTGTCTTCCATCTGGAATGTTTGACCCTTGAGCATGTTCAAAGCTTTCTATCACATTAATTTAGGACACAACTTCAACATGCAGAGGAAGTAAAATATGTGGTCGCAAACAAGTTAGTCCCCATTGTGTGTGTGTTTTCCTGATAAGTTTAGCCATTTCAATTCCTTTTGCTTGATTTCAGTTATAAATTTAATTAGACTACTTTCTAAAACATTTATTTATATGTTCCTTTCTCTAAATTACAAGAGGACCCTTTGATATAATAAAAGACCTAACCTAAAAACCATAGAAATGGCATGGCTATCAGATAACTTTTTTTTTTTTTTTTTTGTCTTTTCGAGACACGGTCTCCCTGTAGCCTCAGCTGTCCCGGAACTCACTCTGTAGACCAGGCTGGCCTTGAACTCACAAAGATCCGCCTGCCTCTGCCTCCCAAGTGCTAGGATTAAAGGCGTGCGCCACCACGCCCGGCCAGATAACTTTTAAGGTGTGGGGTCCAGAAGCTGTTCACCCAGTTCCTCATGAGAATGGGGGTTATAGAGACTTAGGGGCACAAATAACCTCCTTTGATATATTGCATGCTAACGGTTGACATGGGCTCTTGGCAACCCAGTTTATCTTGTTTCCCTTAACCTTGTGGCCAAAGAGGGCAAGGCTATGGAGGCATTTTGTTTGAGCAAGTGACCTTCGTGTTTTTAGTAATAGTTTTAATAATTTTTTTTTTACTGGATGAAAATGACAATGTTAATCTACAGGAGTTTATAATGTTTGGGGATATTCTTTATAAAGGAATAGCAGGTATACTTGTTTTAGAAATGAAGATGTCAAGAAGTTTAAAAGTTCAGTGAAACCATTATAAGACATACACTGTTTTCTACATGTTGCTTCTAAAACTAGGATGTGCTCTCTAAATTCATAGCTGCTGACAGTGACTATTGTCTAGGAAGTAGTAATGATGACACTTAAAGCATAACTCCTGATTGTAGTCCAAAATCTTGTGTTAATATCTTCTATAGAAATGAGGCAACAGTAAGTTACACAGTGGGCACTAACGCATCAGAAGAAAATAGTTAATTATTAAGAAAAGTTGCTGTACCTATGCCCACAATAGCATGAAATAAATAATGTTTGGGAAAAATGTGCATACCAACTACTCTTGATTAAGAATTGATTCAGAGTACTTGATCCTGTCTCTTTTGTATTTCCTTTTTCTATGCTATAAGACTGATGTGTAAAAATATGAGTAAGTTCCTGTAATCAGGATGAAATACAAATTCTTTTAAAAATGTATTTATTTTGTTTATGTGTATATGTGTGTATCCTGCATGTGAACAGGTACCTGCAGATGTTAGAGAAGACATTGGATCCTAGGAATTGGAGTTGCAAGCACTTGTGAACTGTCCAGTATGGGTGCTGGGAACTAAACTCAGGTCCTCTGGAAGAGCAGGATGCTCTCTAAGAAGCTGAGCCATCTCTCCAGCCCGATTAAATAAAACTTCTAAACAAGGAAGATGTAGTTTAACAGAGTTTCCTTTCTTTGCACAATACTCTTTCTGTTAACCACCTATGAATTTAATCAATTCAGGTTTATGCTTAGTCCCTTAGTAGCTCTTCTACCAGTATATTCATTTTCCTTCTGAAATGAAAACCAAAATATTGTCATTTTGATGAAGAAATCTAATCTTTATTTCTATGATGTTAGCACAATATACTCACACAATAGTTTTGATCTGTACTTAACAAAATACATTTATAGCACTTTACAAACTTTATCAGTTCGGAAAACATTGCATAACATTTTATTAAACACAATAATTTATATAGTATATATTCATATTTTTATTTACTTTAAAAAGATAATTAACTCTCTTTGTTAAATACTTGGTTTTATCAATAAAGCACAGCCTAACAAAGGAAGAAGTGCTCTCATTAGCAAATAAGAGAAACAGAACACTAAGAAGAAATACCACCTGTTAGTCTGATTTATTTTAAATTAAGGTACCAGTGGAATGTAAACAAATTTTTTGTAATTTTTTTTTTTACAAAAGATGTTATCAAATATACATGCAGAAGTCTGAGTCCTAGTGTCTATTCATTATAATTCCTTAACAATGTGGTACAATTTGTTAAGTCATTAAAAACTGTAGCCTTTGGCACTTTGAGTAGAAAAAGAATATATCAATAGTATGTAAAGAAAAAAAATTCAATGACTAGAGAAGTATTTTAAAATCTGTTGTTAAGAAATAGGAAAGCTTAGGAAATATCATACTGCACCTCAAATCTGCAGCTTATTTTTCTCCAGAATACTCAGACCAGTCTACCTTTCCCTCTAGGAACTGGCTAGGCCAGAAGGAGCATTGTGGTGATGGTGGCGTAAGACATGGGGAAGGCAGCATTTCACTCCCACTTCCCTCTCTGAGAAGGAAATTGTCAGAAGGGATATGGTTGAGTCTGTATTTTATTGCCAGAGTTTTCAATTCTGCTGGTTTCAGCTAAATTCCTAATGAATGCCTTAGGAGGCTGGTTCTGCTGAAAAGCTCTGCCACTTGCGTGCAGAAGCTGATGATGGTGTGATACTCTTGATGGAAAACTCGTTCTCATCGAGAACTGCACTGAGGTCAGATCAATCAGCTCTGCTGTTTCCTTTATTCCGCTTGGCATTCATCAAGTATACATTAGAATTCTTGATTTTTGGTATCAAAAAGGTTTAGTACTAAATTTCAAGAACCACATTATTTCCTCATAGTTTAAATATTTATCTTGGAAAACAGTTCAAAAGATTTTGTTGTTATCTTCTTGTTGTCAATACTATTGGTTTCTTTTGTTTTAGGATTGAGGCTTTTAATTCAAGTTAGGTATCTAAAAGGTGCTGATTGTATGTTAACTATGGTAACTGTGCCTATTTAGATATTTCAAAGAAATGCATTCTTAATTTATACTTTGAAGCACTTTTATTTATCAATTTCCATTCTTTTTCATATTCTCTTTGTTGGGTGTCCAATAAATAAAAATATTTTAGGGAAGAGGGTCCTGCTGAATTGCTTGGGCACTAAATATTTACTGATAATCAGGATATTGAAAAAAGTAATACTCTGGGACAAAATGAAATTTTGGGATTACTTACTGAGATCTAACCTATGCCATCTGGCTGGAGACATCTTGGACTTGACCAACATTTCTGGCAGTGAAACCCACGATCTCAACTTTTGGCTCAGATTTCTTGTTTACAACTTCACAGCAGTGTATTTTCACAAGGAATGTAAATAGTTATTTTTGCTTTTAAAATAGACGAATTTAGATATACCCTCAACAAAACTCAATAAATTAAGGAGAAGCCATAAAATGAATAATAATAATTTCAAGAGTCTCTAAAACAATATATATTTAAAATATGCAAATGTACTCACTTAAATGATCAGAAATAAGCATTATCAGTACTTAAAAAGTATAAAGCAGAAAAATGATGCAGAAAAGAACTAATTATTCCCTTTCACTGAAAATATTCCCACACAGTTTCTGATGTTGAAGAGAGCATAATTTCAAAGAAATGAACATACACCTGTTCATTTTTTCTCCACTGTGAGAGAGCCACTACGGGGAAGCTGCGGGTGCCCTATTCTAACACAAAGTAGCCAGCCTCTTCTCAAAAAGGTAGCATTTCTTTGACAAGGAGTCGTACACCACTATTTCACAGCTAAATAGTTTGAGAGTTTACATGGTCTATGCACTATAATAATAATCAGCATCACCCAGACTGAGCTTTCGGTGCAAATTCTGAAGAAATGAATAATATATAATACTGCATGGCCTCTGCTGGAGGGAAAACCTGTGTGTTCTGGTTTCCCACAGCTAATTATAATGAAAAAAAAAATCCCCAAAGTTGGCACATTCAGAAAGTTAAATAGTATACATCGAAGGAAACCTCTTTAACACTGCCCTCTGCGAAACCTCAGTGACAGGTCTTAAGGACACTGTTGAGATTATGAGATTAGTTCGGTTCTTTCATTGTGCTTTTCCTTCTCGTTGGTGGAAAAATCTCCAGGGTTAGCATGATAGTTCAGTTACAAGAGTTCCAGTCTGATGGCGAACAATCTAGTTGGGCAAGAAGGCTTTCCAAATCCTCCAGTGAAAGGGGTGGGGGGCACAGGTAGAATCAGCGTGTGGTCTTTGGGAGTCACCCAGGTGATTGAATGAAGGACCATCCTTCAATCTTTATAAGCCCGTGTGGGGGAGGTTCCTTTGTAGAAGATGTTTCTTGTGTTTTCAGGGCTGTTGCTTCTCTCTGGGATCAGTATGATGTTGCCCTTCCTCCGCAGGGTGGAGTCGCGTGAGGAGGACACTGACAGCGTCTCTGAACCTATCTCACTGCCCTCCACCGGGGTCACGCGGATGGTGGTGATACCATGGTGGTGGTGCTCATTGGTATCAATGTTGCTTCTCTTGCGATCTCCAGAACCAAAGCTGTCTTTGAGGGACTCGCAGCTTTCTGAGTCCCTGTTGAGGTCGTTGAGCTCGTAGGTTTGGCGCAGGCTGCCCTTCTCTGGAGCTTTCCACTTCCAGGAGCCGCTGCCTTCGCCCTCGGTGGACGGGATCTGGATGATCGGCCTGTTGTTCTCGGGGTGGGCCTCCACCCGCACGATACCGCTGGGCTCGTGGTCAGTCAGGGTTTTGTAGCGGATGGAGCCGGTGCAGGTGACCGTGCTGCCCTCGGCGTTCTTGGGGCTGCTCTGGAGCACACCCTGCTGCTTGGACATGGCGATGACCTGCATGATTCGAGGCTGGCTGTTGCCACGGTTACAGGCCACCGTCTTCTCTGCTGCTTTCAGCCACTTGGCCCGAGCAGAGCTGCTCTTGGGCGACGTGCTTATGTTTTCCTGGGTCTCCTCCGGGATGTGCACCAGCTGGGAGGAGCCGGGGCGGGACTGGATGGACACGCGTGGCCCTCCGGGCATGCTGTTGTTACACCCGGGGACAGTGCCAGGCTGGATCTTGAGGTATTGATTCCCTGGGCCATGGTGGTCCCCGCCGTTCACCCCGACCCTTGAGGGCTCTGAGCTGGACCTCATTTCTATGGACCGGGGTGGTGACTGTCCTTCGGGCTCAGTGTCCATGACCTGCAGGGACATCTTGCGGCTTTCATTCTTACTCTTCCACTGGGTGAGAAGCTGCTTGGACCGGGCAGAATCCATGGAGGCGTGGATACTCGTGTTTCTTCTCACGGGATCTTCCACCGATGGGGTGTTGGCTCTGGGCAGGGTATTGCTGAAGGTCACCATACTCTCCTTTCCCATGGGGCTCCGCGGAGTAATGATTTCTACGTCAGCGTTGGCCCTCTTGAGGTTTGTTAAGGAGCTGGCATCTCTGTGGTTGCGGTTGAGGATCCCCTCTGTGTGTGCAATTCCATCGCTGCCGCCGCCATTCTTAGCAGCTAAAACCCTGCTGGGGTCTTGATTGAGGTCTGTCAGGGACCGGAGAGCTTCTCTGTGCTGAAGCATACTGTCTTCACTAGGTAGAAAATTCCCCACAGCATACAGGCCCTATTGTTCAAGAGAGAAAGAGTGAGTATCGCACATAAGATTAAACTTAAACAGTGTTAGCCTAAGGGTTCCAGTGACACACACCACTAAGGAAGGCACTCCATGTGCATACACATCGACCTGTAAGAATAACAAACAACGAGAGTATGATTACTCATGCGGAATAGCTTGGAAATAAGAGCAGTGCTTTTCCACCCCACCAGATGTTTTTGCCCCAAGCACTTCTTGAGAAGGAAAGACAGACAATGAGAGAAATAAGGACATTTTTTTTTTCTGCCTTTCAAAGCAATCCATTTTTTGGACTTAGGAGCTTCTTGGTGAGTGACACCTGAAACAGCTTAAATGATTTGTTTTCCCTTCCGTCTTCAATCATTCCTTTTGAGAGAAAGCAGAGGAGCTTTGCGAGACAGAACAAGGGATCCATCTTAAATCACTGTGAAAGGCTTTGCAAAGGGGGCACAGGGTGTTCCGGGTGCATGCTGCAGCCAGGGCGGGAACTGTTACAAGACTCCAGCACCCACTTTCTTTCCCCCTTCAAACTTGACCTTCAGTTGGGAAATTTTGATTATATTGTGGCCTTACACTAAATATGGCCCAAATTTCATTTCATTTTTGTCTTCATATTCAGCCCATCAATTTTTGTTTGTTTTAGATTTGGAGAAGATTAAAGTTCAGGCTCAATCAAAATTGTTACTGTTTTTACATACAGGAGATCCTATGCCTGCTGGGTTTTTGGAGATAAGACCAAGTCTCAGAAGCCTATTTGGGAACTGATTTAAACAGAAGGTAGCTGGGTCTACTTTTTTAGTGTAAAACTTGAATTTCATGGATGTAGTATTCTAAAGAATGCTCAACAGTGAACAGCAGCATGGGTTCAAAAGGGACACGTTTGCAGTTTTGGAGCATGGGGTGCAAAAGGAATAGAATAAAACCAAGCTGTCCCTCTATTTATTTTGGTATTTTTGAGATAGGATCTCATTCTATGGCCCTAGCTGGCCTGGAACCTGCTAGCTATGTAGATCAGATTGGCCTTGAACTTGCAGTTTTCCACCTGGCTCTGCTCCTCCAGTGCTGGGATTTCAGGCAAGTGCCACCATGCCAGGGATGATTTTGTGTTTTTGAGACATAGTTTCACCATGTGGCCTGGGTTGACCTTAACCTTGCATTTCTTGTCCTAAGATTCAAGGACGCATCGGTAGCTCTGGCTGTCTTAGCTGGTAGCTAATATTTGTGGTACTGCAGATCTAGTCAAAGGCTTGTGTACACTACCACTGAGCTATACATTCAACCCATTACCTTCATCCCATAGATAAACCATCAGGTTTCTGAGAGACTAAGGAACTTGACTGAATGGCAGGGAGAGTTGACACACTCACATCCTTAGGTTATAAAACCCATGTGAATTTCAGGATACTATTATTTCATACATGGTAAAGAAGATGTAGGAACTGAAGAAAGGCAGGCTTCAGCCTTTTAAGTTCTTCTGCAGACCCACTCACTGCCAGGAAGTACTCCTATGACCACCCAGGCTTATGTACTGTTTTGCCCCACTAACTTTAATGTGATCCTTCAGTATTAAAGAAAGCATGTAAGAGTAAATGTAAAGTTGTGGTGCTGACTGCTAGTTCATGAAGAGGAAATCATTGCATGCTACAGGGCTTTTACTGTTTCTTTCTCTTTTTTGTTAATCATTGTCTTTTTTTATAAAATATATATTTCTTATTTTGTAGATTCTTTTTTATGCTTCTATGGATGTTTGGTGTATTTCAGACACCATTTTTTTAATTTAGTTTAGGCATATTCCCTTTTCCTTTCCACCTCACCCCACATAATGCATTCTGCCATAAATGTTCTGCATCTTTCTCTCAGTCTTTTTTTTATGCTTAGGAATTCACATTTTCCTCCATTAATTTTATATTACTCTAAAATATGGATACATACTCTCCACCCACATACAGTAATTACAGAGTCTGAAAATAAGTTGTGGGTGGATTCTAGAGCCCATTGAGAGGTTTACATTATAACAACATAGTTGCTTTCAGATAAACAGAAATACAAAAATAATGTTGCTCAGCTTGCCTTTCATCTGGGGGATTTGGTGTCAGCATCCACAAATGAGGGAAACTGTTTGCCATTTGTTTTTCTACCCAGCACATGGCCAACAGGGTACTGGCACATGGGAAGGTAATCATTTTCTTATAATTCTTTTTAAGATCACCACAATCTTGTGATTGAAAAACTTCAGCTATGAACCAGTGACTTTTATTTCTGTCAGCCCCTCTTGGTTTCCTTAATTGTTGCCTATTCCTGGTAATTTTATATATTCCAGATAACTACAATGATACCTCTGTCAGTAATGCCCCCATGATTTCCAAGTCTACCAAGTTCTGATTGCTGTTTTGTCTTCCAGACACAACTATTCAGCTGTCTATTGACTCAACCTGAACTCTTTCTTCCCAGCAACTGTTACCTTGTTTATTTACTTTGTCTACGAATGAAGTTACTGCAAGTGCAGGCTTCCAAGTTACAAATGTGGCAGTGCTCTCTCATTCCTCCTGTGTCCTCACTGTCCAATTGCTTTTTCACACGCCCATCTCATTTCATTTATAATTTCTTTCCCTTGAATGCACTTCCCGCTTTTTATTTACCCTAAAAAACTAATTTTAACCACATGACTATTTTTAAGCTACTCTAGGAAGACTCCCCCACATTCCTTAGGCAGCTTGCTGTTCCCAAAGCCCTGCATCCATACCATACTTCCATCATCAGTCATATTGTAACCATGTATACTTATGCTAGTCTTTGCATTACAAAGTTGTGAAGGGTGAATCTTATTTTTCATTGCTTTATGGTTTATTTTATTGGCAATGAGTAAATAATGAATGAATGCAAGATGAATGGAAGAATGCGTGCAAGACTGAATGGACAATACCAATTTCCTTATATTATAGATACGTATCTCAAAGATATTTGTCATATTTGAGAGAAGCATAGATGTAAAACATTTACTTTTGTAGGGGACATAGGTGCATTTAAATAGGTTCCACATTGGTACTACTGGGAAAATTATATAGCTGTTCACTAAAACTTCACTATTTCTATCCCCACTTTTCTCATCTTTAAAATGAGACTCAATAATCTGTATAGTATTTCTATTTGTGTGTAGTTTTTCTAAGGATTAAATATAATAATTCTCCTCAAATTAATTTCTGGCATATTATAAGAGCTCATTAAGTTATTTTATCGGAAGTGGGATTGGTTTGGCTTGGAATGAAGATGCATCCAGAGATTTCTCATGAACATAAAACATATTGCAACTTAATTATTACTATACAAAACTCCTATACATGCTCTTCCATTTTAAACCACAGTTTACCAAATGATGATGATGATGATAGTAATAATGTTATTTACCAAATACAGCGCAATTCCGCCTCCTATTAAAAAACCGCAATAGACATCGACTGGATGGTTCTTATACTGAGTTATCCGTGTGAGGCCGCAGATGATTCCACAGATGATAAAGGTGAAGACCAAGAGTGGTTTCAGGAGCTTAGAGGAATCGGTTAACGTGGAGTTGAAGTACATCTTAAAAATGAAAGAAGTTGGTTAAGTGTGCTAGAGAGCCTACTAATTCTAATCAATGAGATAAAAAGTTCACTCAAAGATCTGATTGGGGGCAGGAGGAGACAGCTCAGTGGTTAAGAGTGTTGGGTCTCATGGCGAGGACCTGGGTTCGGTTCCCAGGATCCACATGGCAGTTAGCCACTGTGCATCTCTCCAGTTCCAGGGCATCTAATGCCTTCTTCCAGCCTCCATGGGCATTACACACACAAGGTGCACTTCATACATGCAGGCAAAACACTCATGCACAAAAATAAAAATAAATAAATCAAAAGTCTAACTGTTTGATACACTTGACATCAATTTTACCCATCCCCTTTGCTATGGTTGGGGTCTCTACCTGCCAAGAAGGAAAATGCACGACAAAATTCATCAAATAAACAGCAGAGCTTTCATTTGATCACATGACACTTTGAAAAACATTGAGGCAATAGATTTAGACAGATAATCCTCATCTCTGGTTTACTCATTACAAAATTTCAGTCCATTTGTCTCACAGAAGACTTCACATGCTATGGTATAAGTCAAGTACAATGGCTCTTCATTGTACAGCACTTACCAAATCAATACTGACGTAGAATTCACCATTCTTTCATAAATACTGAGTCGTATCCTGTCTGTGTTTGTGTACTTAAGGACCTTAAGTCCTTTGTTTATAGCATTTGCTACATTCATGTATTTCATAAATATACTTCCACAAAGTATTACATTAAAAAGGTACAATGTTGAATAAATATTTTACCTATATGTAGAAAAATTATTCAACTATTCTTTTTTTTTAAAATAAGATTTTTGATTTTGGTACCATTGTATTGAAGGGAGACAGACCTAAACTATAACCTAATTAGTTATTTGGAGAACAACACTCATTCCTCAGGTTTTCATATTTTAAAGACCTTATTTTTAATTACATTTATTTGTGCATCTATGTGTGGCTATGTGCATGTGAGTGCAGATGCCCGAAGTGGCAAGTGGCTAGAGGTGTTGCACGCCTCCGGAGCCGGGGTTAGAGGGAGTTATGAGCGATGGGAACTGAAGCTTGGTCCTCTGGAATAGCACTGAGAAATCTCTATGGCTCTTCATTCTTCTGTTTTTCTATAACCCACCATTTAACAACAAGGAGCAAGTTACTTACCGAAACATACACAGCGGCAAAGGCAGCAAGGGTCGCATGCTGGGATGGGAATGACTTTCTGCCAAAGGAAGACGGTCAAGTTAGGTACTTTATTTCAAATATACTGCCAACAATCATTTCAGAGACACTGGGTAAGATGTTCAACTTAGAGCCAAAAGAACTAATCAATAACTGTAATTTAATTTTAGTTTCCCGAGAAAAATAGCAGAGTGATTTATTAGCAAAAAAGCATTGCTAATCACCATTAGTGTTAAAGAATGGTAGTGATGTACTTTTCAGTAAAAATAAAATTAAAATAAGTAAAACGAGGTGCTCAGTTGGCAAGGGAGCACTTGGAATGATTTTTGAAGGTAGAAATGAGTTGGAAGACATAATCATCCTTTGTATTAGAATTATGTCAGCTCAAAGTAAAGCTTATAAAATGTAGGGATTTGAAGTTTTAAAACTATCCTATGCTCTAAGATAGTTTTCTTATATAAAAATGTTAATTAATAAAATTTACTCACAACAGTCGATCTAATTGTGGTTTTATGCTTTAGAAAGTCTAAGGGAAATCTAATTTTAATGAAATGTCTCTCTGCACTTAAGATGATTGTCATCTCAATTGTCTTAAAATTATTTATTTTCATGTGGAGGAGTGTTTTACCTGCCTGTATGCATGTGCACATATGTGCACAGTGCCCACAGAGGGCATTGGATCCTCTGAACTTGGAGTGACAGATGGTTGTTAGTCAACATGTGGGATGTGAGAAGTAATCTGGCTCTTCTGCAAGAGTAGCAAGTGCTCTTAATTGCTGAGCCATCTCTCCAGCCCTCAGAACATTGTTTATTAGTTAAACAGTTTAGGGAGCAAGGTTTAGCTGCATCACAGGACAGGAAAAGTACACGGAGAAGAACACATGGGAAAAGGAATAGAGGGTTCTTGAATGGAATGAAAATGTGGAAAAATGAGATTCATTGACATGAAGGCTTCTTTAATTATTTGGTGCTTGCCAATCAACACAGATATGAAAATATAATAATAGTGAGAAAAAACCCTGAGATAGGTCTTCAACATACGTTCAACGTTACTGAATGCTCCTTGGGAATTTGAGCGTGTACAATCCCATAATACCAGTTCTGAGTCTTCACGTGAACTTAGCAACTTATTCTTCACTCATCATTTCTTTGCAAAGTCATCGGATGATAAATCCAGTGTTTATAACAATCGTTTAATATTTTATAGCTCTCTACTTATTTCTTTTGAGTTTCTGATGTACTTTCCCTTGTCTCAGGTTTATTTTTACTTTGCTAATTGGAAAAAAGTTCAATGTATTAGTAGTTTCTCAGGTTTTCTAGCTCCCTATTTTCTGAAATGTAAAGCCAGGAACTACTTAGATCTTCTAAATTCATTCAAGAAATATAGTTGCTATCTCATATATTACTCCTCTTCAAACTTGAACAGGGCAAATTTCATATATTTTTCATAAGTGAAATAATAGAGCTGTAACAGATTTTCAGTCTTCCACTTACAATACACATATTGACTTACACCATAATGGATCATTAATATCTTAAACTAATTGAAGTACCCTAAAACTAAAGCAAGTGTATCACAAAAATGGATGGAGTTCAGTAATACAAGAACTAGAAGCAAGGCTATGAAACAAAAGTTTAGAGAGCAAGGGAAGGATCTGGAATGAGTCATCGATGAATCTCTGTGCTATAGTCACTGAAGAGATGGCTGCATTGAAATAAAAATAAGTGTCCTCAGATGATGCCTCCCAACAATGACTTCACGATAAAAATATTGGCATGAGATGTTTTTTAGAGTTCAATTTCTCACCTGCCACTGTTGATAACTGTAAGGTCAGATCCTGAGCAAATATCTTCCACAATGTAGGAATTTTCTTTGCATGATACATTCAGAGAGGTATAGTTTGGCTTGCACACAGTCAGAAAGTATGGTGCCTGATATCCTGTGGACAGCTGTATGATATCTGTAATGAGAGCTGTAGAACACAGTCCAAACACGTGAACACCTAGAAACAAAATATAAAACATTGTTGCCAAGTTGGTGGTTAATGTCGAATAGGTCCACGTTATAATGTTTTATATCTATATCTATCTATCTATATATTGTATTATATAATGTGCTTACAAACTATATGTAATAATGTATATAAAATCTACATATAATGTGTTATATGTGTTATGGTTATAATCATTTTCATTAAGTTGATTTTGAAAGGATAGTTTAGAAATTTTGTAAATGTCTAAGTAGATACTTAAGGGTAAAATAAGCATACAATGAATATTTCCAACTAGGAAGTGTATTTTAGTAATCTTTGTTAAATAGTATCAATTTTGTTTTTTAACTTACTATATATTTATGTGTATGTGTACATATGTACAAGTGTGTGTGTGTGTGCGTGTGTGTGTGTGTGTGTGTGTGTGTGTGTCCATCCTTGGAGGCCAGAAGAGGGCATTGGATCCACTTGTAGCTGGAGTTACAGGCAGTTGTGCGCTGCCAGATGTGAGTGTTGGTCACTGAACACAGTTATTTCCAAGAGCAGCAGGTGCTCTTAACTTCTGAGCTATCTCTCCATCCCTTAATTTTTAACAAGATCTACTACAGGTCACTTCTCAGACCTGGGGAAGGTTGAGGCATGATTTGAGAGGGGTTGGATATGAAGAAAAGTACCAAAATTAAAAAAAAATAATAATTGTAATGATGTTTTGTTTTCTTTTATGATGCTCTGAATTTAACCAGGGCTGTCTATGTGACCATGAGTTTAGAACTGTCCATTGGATCAGGGTGTCTCCAGCTGCATGCCCACCAGCTTCTCAGTGGGTGTGCAGCTGAAGACAATGACTGCCCCTCCTCCAGAGTTTATAAGTAACTAATAGCTCAGTAATGTGGGAGAGGAGCTCGAAGGGGGCAGTTGGCAGTGCTGGGGGTGGTTAAGAGAAGGTCTGGGGGTCTAATTAATCAGAATAGATTAGATATGTATCAAATCGTCAAAGAACACATTTAATACAGTTATTTAAAATTTAAAAAATATATACATAACAAAAATCTTAAAACTAATAGTTTTGTATTCCAAGAGGTTATGAGCTAGTAGGCTCCCCATTTTCCATGGTCTGTAACTCTAGACACAGTCCCCAAGTCCTACAGAATCCATGCTCAATCCCTACAAATCACATGGTAGGAATGTGAATTAAATGGAAAAGCCATGCAGGCTTTTTCACAGAGATCACAAACAGCAATCATTGCATGGATATCTGTGGGAGCTTGCCTTGTTTGCAAAAGATGGTCTTATCTCTCTGGCTGAAATTCTAATTTTATCTCCTGGAATCATCTTAGAACAAACATTATGAAATCTCAAGTTCCATGTCCATTTGAAGCTGCCTGCTTGGACTCATCCTTGAGTTGTTCACTAAGATACATGTGATCTGGAATTCACTTGTAGGCTGTCGACTCCCTGAGTTCATTCTGACTTGATATCCCAGACTCTGATTCATGAGTTGCTGACAGGGATCATTAGGAGAAGGCCCTAGGTAATTCCCCCCTTGTTTCCTCCAGACCAGGGAAGCTGGCTCACACGTACTCTTGTTCTTCATTTTTCTTGTCCACTGACTGCCATCTAATCACCACAGCCCCAGTACCTTCGCCAGTGACACACCTGGGATTCATGGCACAGAAACTTGATTTCTATACTCTAATTCCTACAAGCATGCATAGGACTGGGTCCATTATGGAGATCATTTGTCAAAGGTCACCCGTGGGACAGAGGGAGCAGGCTATAGAGTGATTTGAGAGTTGCATAGTCCAGGTAAGGACTTTGAAGGAAAAGCGAATTCACTCATTTTACTTATGGAGAATGAGAATCTCCAGGCCCATGGAGGATAAGGCTGTTGTTGGCATTTCAGAGGGAATAAAGTCTCTTTGTCCATACCATTTTGCTATGTAATGGAACGTTTTCTCTGAGGTCAGCCACATACCTTGGAGTTTTGTTCTCATGCCTCAGATGTTGCCAAAGGGATTTCTATTGTTTTGTTAGCTTCTCAATATGATGGAAAGAAGACAGTTTGGAAGAGCAGAGTGTGGGGAATGATTCAGGACAGATATTTCCTCTCACCAGAGAGGTTTCCTTTAATTATTCATGAAATATTATGTGAAGCTACCTGAGTGAATATAAAACATTCAGACCAGTGTCTCATATTGTGAATGATCACTTATATCAGTTAAAAAATAAAAAGAAACCTAAGAGTCAAACTACATTAAGATGTCCTATGCTAATTAAAAAACACAAAGATTTAGAAACTGCTATGATCCAGATACTGCTTAGCCAAGACTATAGATCTATCATAGACAGATGGGGAGGGGGTATCGTTAGAGACTCTAGCCGAGGAAAAGCAGTTGTCTGTGGTGACAGTTCCTGCTCAGTAACTTCGGGATGAAAACATTCTCAGAAGTAGACTCGCTGATGTGAATAATTTCTGAAGAGTTATTGATTCATGCTGGCCTACTGACAGTCATTCTCCATTTAAAAAACAAAATGGGTGATGGTGCCATATATGTGCAATCCCAGCACTTGGGAGGCAGAGGCATGAAGATCAGAACAAGCTCAAACTTGATACAGAGCAAGTTTGTGGCCACCCAGGACCATAGGAGACCCTGCCTCCAACAACCCTAAAGACACTCGGTAACATCATTAAGGTAACTTCAAGCTGAAACACTGAAATTTTTGGTGTACTAGCTCTTAGAACAAGGGTCATGACTCTAAACAACACATTTTAGATACAAAGTCTAAACTTTGGTGTTTAACAGTTTTGTGTATAATGTAAAACTCATCCCATATTGAACTTATACATCTAAATTACAGCTTTAGAGATTTAATATCTATAATTAAATGTAACATTTCTGTGTGAAAAACATTTCCTTTCTTTACAGTTTCTCACACCCACCAACGAATCTGACAGCTCTTCTGAGAAAGGAGTTAAAGTTGCAGCCTCCAGCATTAATGTTGGGCTCCAGTCCAGCACCATTTCTCCTCTTAGATAGGCAGCAGTACAGAATTCCTTCCCCTACCATGATCTGCAAAGACAAAACCATATCAGGGAAGAGTGTTGGCATATCTGTTAGACTAATAAATACAACCTAATTATGTGTCACGTCTCCAGGCGCCAACTCCACACAGCAAAGATATATTTTTCTCAAAAGCTTTAGAAATTAAGTGGTTTTTGGTTATTTAACAAGCAGTGAGAAATAGGATCTGATCCACTCTTGTGTGCTCATCAAGGGTTCAGCAGTTTCCATCTTTGGTCTTTTGCCCTTCATAGCCAGTGGCACTAAGTCACAAAGTGACTGATTCTGATCTTACTCTAAGAATCTTGACATTTGATCCTATGATGCCTGAAGACAGTAAACAAGTGCAAAGTTGGGATCAGGAAATTTGACTAGCAGATTAAGTCACTAAACCAATTTGGAATTTAGTTGAAGGATCAATGTGTGGGAAGCCTAAGTATAAAACGATACCATTGAGCATAGCCATCCCATAAAATAAGGATGAAAGTATGTTTTGTATTGATTGTATTGATACTCATTTGTAGCTATTTGGCAATTGAAATAAACTTACTGCAAATGAGCTGAATATTTAGTTTCACTTAAGTATTATATCACTTTTTAATCTAAACAAATTTAAACTTGAAAAATCAACATGTGGCCAATGGCTATCTTATTGGGTGATTCAGTTACAAGAGAATCTAGATAAGCAGGTGGTGTTTCTTAGGGATAAGTCATTCAAAATACAATGAAGAACCATAGTGCAGTATCAGGACTATGTTAAGAACAGTGAACTCTGCTGTAGGATTTTAGGGATATGAGCTGAGTGCAGGGATTCAATGGTATTTAATTGTCTTTTCCTTCAGGAAGTTTTGCATGAGCCTGGTTCTATTTTCACTTCTTATTATTGCAGCACAGTAAATACCCTGACAAAAGCTACTTTAAATGAGAAAGGGTATATGTGGCTTACTATTCCAGGTTATAGTTCATCATTGCAGAGATGTCAAGCCAGGAGCTTGAAGCAGCTGGTCACACTGATAATTTAGAGAAATATATGCATAAACTTATTAGTATGCAAATTTCTCTTTACACTTTCACAGTGTAGGATCACTGCTTAGGGGATGGTGCTTCCCACCATGGGTTGGGTCTTCCTACATCAATTAACATAATTAAGACAGTTGCCCATAGGCCAACTGACCTAAATGATTACTCACTGACACTCTCTTCCCAGGTAATTTGTGTCAAGGTGACAATTAAAACTATTGCAAGGGGCTGGAGAGATAGCCTAGCGGTTAAGAGCGCCGACCGCTCTTACAGAGGACCCGGGTTCGATCCCCAGCACCCACATGGCGGCTGAGAACCGTCTGAAGCTCCAATTCCAGGAGAACTCCAGTTCCAGGGGAATCCGAGACCCTCTTCTGAACTCCGCNGCGGCTGAGAACCGTCTGAAGCTCCAATTCCAGGAGAACTCCAGTTCCAGGGGAATCCGAACGCTCTTCTGAACTCCGCGGCGTTGCACGACAACGGTGCACAACCTTGCATGCAGACCATTCATAAACATACAGAAATAAATAAAATTAATAAAAAAATAAAAAAAAAAAAACTATTGCAAGTATTCTTACTAAACTTTAACAGGAATTACATCAACTTCTATGTAATTCTCTTAGTGCCCTTTTCTCTCCCTTCGCACTTTTATTTAAGAGCGTGTTACTCATTTATTTGACTGTCTTTCATTAGAAGGCTGTCCAAAGGAAGAACCATTTCTTAGTAACATTTTATCTTCATTTCTAGCATAGTACCTGGAATTGTGGGGTTTGTATTTATGATGTTTACTGTGGGAGTCAAGTTTGCTAAGTTGCCTGAATGTTTGAGCTGCTATTTATTCTGTATAATACAAGTAAGATTTGAATTCATGAATTTTATTGAATCCAAAACCCATTTCAAATATTTGATTATTGTGCCTAAGAAATTGTTGTGAAATTAGATAATGATTTACATAAATGTGTGGAGTTGAGAAAAGTAGGGTTTCAGGAGATTCATATTACATCAGATACAAAAGAAAATGTAACTAAAATGATTATAATCATACCTGGGGTTGAACTGTGGTTAGGGTTAGATTTTTCTGGAGGAAGCTTCTAAGTTCCTATTACTAACTTAGCATTTATTTTACAATGTGCTTAAGGTTACTGGGCCCTTAGCTATATTTAATTCACCAGATAATATGTGAGGTTTGTATAAAAGTTTTCAAGAACTCTGCAATAACCACATATGTGAAAATCATGTGATATGGTGACTCCTTCAAGGTTAATCAGTACAGAAATGATAAAAAGTAAATCATTTTCATATATTTGAATACCAAATTAATCATTTCTACTTTTTGACTAATATATTCTTACATTGATAATTCAAATGAGACATGAAAATGCTCTAGGTTCTGTTCTCTGTGCAGACAGACATGATACAATACAGCTTTTACATAGAAGAATATAATCCAATTTTTTAAATTTTTATTTATTATTTTTATGTGTATGAGTGTACTGTCTGCATGTAGGTTGGTGCACCCGTGTCGTGCAATGCCGCGGAGGTCAGAAGAGGGCGTCAGATTCCCCTGGAACTGGAGTCAAAGACGGTTCTTAGCTGCCATGTGGGTACTGGGAATCAAACCCGGGTCCTCTGCAAGAGCAGTCAGCACTCTTAACCACTGAGCCATCTCTCCAGCCCCATATAATCCAATTTTTAAAAAGCTAACTATCCATGCCTGAATGGCACAGACATATGGGTAATGAGACTGAGTAGACCTTCACTTCTTTAATAGTATTTCCATGAATAATTCTGTTTTTATTTCTTAATTACACAGTGCAGTGATTCACACCTTGTTCCTGAATACTAAATTATAAAACAACATATATAATCTCCACTAGGGAAATATGCTTTACTAAACAACACAAAAGTTGGTATCTCAAATGACTTTGAGGTTTCAAGAATTTTATTTTAGTAGTTTTTATATCTGTGAAATTCCCAAGTCAGAAGGGACTTTTTACATTATTGAATTGGTTATGAAATATTGGTAAGAATAGCTATACCAGTTTTAAGATGATCAATGGTCCTCATTAAGAAACACATTATTTATTCATTTTTCTATTTACTTGACCTTCAACTATATCTCATTTTGCAAATTTTCAAAATGGATTTTGTGTAAAGACAATTTTTAGGATAAATAGTAACACTTTCCAATGTGTTTCCCATGCATCTGCTTGTTTCTCCCTTCTGAATGCCTCCTCTTCCAATGTAACAATACTATGTGGTTTAGGTCAATAAAATGTCTCTTGTTCTTGTTATTTGTGAACAAAATAGAGTTTATGCAAGTATCTTTCCACAGGCAGAGAGGCAGAGACAGAAACAGAGACTATGGTGAGGTTTGAGGAAGAGATTCTGTAATAACTGCTTTAGGGGAGATGTTGAGAGGAATAGCTTGATTATTGTTATAAGGGCCCTGCCCTTGTAATAGTCATCATAGAAAGAACTCATAATCCACACCTTCTTTCTTGTTAATAACAGCAGCATCAGCAAAAATGCAAAAACACTCAACTACTTTTCATAATGTCTTCAAAGCTTAAATTTCCAGTATATTTTAGAAACACTAACATGTTGAATATTCTACATGTTGGTTGCATCGTCTTCTAAAGCCAAAGTTAGCTTTAAGGAACCACAATCAAATTCTGATAGAATTCTTCCATAATATTTGATGCATTCATCTATAAATATATGTAATAGATTTATATTTTCAGGAAGATAACATTTACATTTTTCCAAGCCATATATATGTCACAAAGATTTGCAATAAACCCAGACACTCTGTGTTGTTTTCTGAGGAATAATCTTGACAGGGCCTGAAAAAAAATGCTTCTGTTTTCATTACTCTAAAGTAAGTGAGATTTCAGAGAAATAAGAATATACATACACAAACACAAAAATCATTTTTATAGTTTGGTGTCTGCTACCAGGAAAACAAGTTAAGTGTGAAGACCTCAAAGAATAAAGGAAATTTGCTGAGCAAACAGTAAATGATGCTTATTTAAATGCCTTTATAAAAGCCAGTTGGTCTGGCTTTTGTGCATATTCAGATCTTTTTAAAGAATGTTGCAGATGTAAGGTTTTTTTTTTTGGTTTTCTTTATCTTTTCTCTATGTGCCTGAGTGAAAATAGCCACTCTCCTTGTACTCACTCTAAAATCCATGCCAAATGAAAGGTGTCTTCTGCCTTCCTACTTCCCAGAATGTTCCCATTTTAGAATAAATGTATGTGGTCATAAGGGTGAAAGAAAAGGTCAGAAATTAGAATCTGTTATTTTCACTTTTAGAAAGGGGAGGACAAGAGGAGTTACAGAGGTGGTTTATTTAGTAAGATTACAGACAGAATTATGGTTGTGGAACTAGAGAGCTATGTATACCACAGAATCATGTTGAGAAAGATGTAGGTTTGAGGGGAAGGACTCAAAAACAGTGGAAGAAATGAACTTAGAAAAAAACTAGATGTATATATTTAGAGAGAAAAGTGCTAAAAAACGTTAGATGTCAACAATACAGAAATTTATCTCAACGTTGTATTGTTTACTCAAGATCTATGAAGTCAATGTAGCAAGAAAGAATCAGTGATGCATTGAAAGCTTTCAAGGGTGTATAGATTGAGAGATCGCAGTAAGCAAGCAGTTCCTGGGGGCAGCTTTGGAAACCCTACTGAGATGCCTTGTGGAAGGAGGTGATGCTGGGCTCCCCAGTTCTGCTCAATGGAAGAGAGGATGGTAGGCAGATTTCTGTTTCATTTCTCAGGTTTCATGAAAGAACCCTTCACATCCCAAAGCCTTAAACACAACTTTAAGTTGTATATTGAGAGTTTGTAATGGGAAACACGGGAGTCAGCAGAAGTAGGAGCACAGTGTTGAGGCCAAGGGTACTGTCCCTAGGACACTCAGCCATGATGGAAGAGGTGCCATGAGATAAACACCCCGCCAGGGGACATTGCCATTAGACTGGCTTTCCAATGACCTGGGAAGAGAGCATAGCAAATAAACACTACCACATCTACAAAATGCAAATGATTCAAATGATTCAATATCCACAAGCTTCTCAGCTGAGTCATACACACCTGTGCAGTATTTTATGTAATTTATTGCAAATTCATCCATTCAAAATCAATTTGTATATTATACCCCAAATGAGAACTGCTTTCTGCTGCAATGAATTTAAAACACATATTCTCTCAGCTCTTGTCTCATGATTAAGCAATATTGATTTTTTTTGTTAAAAGTCTTTAGAAAAATGATGGGAAGATGCTGCTGTTCCAAGAACTATCACCCATTAAGCATCTCTCTGCTTCCAAGTCTATCATTAATACTTCCAATCACCCTGGAGTCATGGTGGTTCAACAAACAATTTGCAAAATGAAAAATTAGGCTTCGGTATTTTCTGCAAATATTTTATAAAATGTATCTATAATAGAAGTAGCTTGTGATTACTTAAAACAGGGAAGGCATTTAAAGGACGGATTCACAGTTACATAAAAGTATAGAGCTTAGAAGGACTATGCAGGAGCTTTTTAAAAACTGCTGATCTTCGAAAACTTAAAAGGCCAGTTCAGTAGAGTATCCTATAAAATTCCATTTAAGTGCACCTTTTAATTTAATAACCACTTGTTCAACATTCATGAGTAAGATGAAAGCAAAATAAGTGATCCTTCTAGGAGGAATAAATAGTATCATCCTTGAAACATGTTTCTTTGTCCTTCAGATATATGTATGGGAGCAGCAGAAGAAAATAATAGAAAGGCTTGGTGAATCTTATCTATTAATGAACGTATATACACATTTGTTATTTGTATGCTCTGGGCAGCCAAGTGGGGGGATGCCTGGGCCAGACCCTCTGGCCCACCTAGTTCATGGTGCTGGGGCCTGGTGTGGGCACAAGGTGGCTGTGAAAACGCCACTGTGCCACATCCTAGTGCACCGCTCTTGCCTGGGACTGGGTGTGTGACCTCACAGCCATGGTCAGCTGCCCATCATCATCATCATCATCATCATCATCATCATCCGGGTGACAAGATGGGTGCAGGCAAGAAAGAACTAGGCAAGGAAAAAGGAAAATAGCTGTGAAGCCAAGATGAGAGTGGTGGATGTTCTCAGCAAAATACAGCTTTGGTAAGATGTCTCATCAGTGGCTCCCCCTAGTCAAGGCAGATGTGAAGGCTGAGGTTACTAAAAAAAGCCAACTGGAAACTTGGTCATGAAAACAACAACAACAACAACAACAACAACAACAACCACACACATGACCCATCTGTCTCCTTGGGTGAAAGCAAAAAGTTTTCTCCAATACTGATGTCCCTCAAGTGAGAAAGTCAAGCCAGCAAGAAACTGTTGCCTTTGCTGCACAAGAAGCGAAAATGCTCTATCTTAAACACAAGTGTAGGAGGCTGGAGAGATGTCTCAGCGGTTAAGAGCAGTGGCTGCTCTTGTGGAAGACCCTGTTTGAGTCTCAGCACCCAAGGTGACTAACATCCATCTGTCACTCCAGTTTCAGGGGAATCTGACACTATCTTCTGACCTCAGTGGGCATTGACTGCACAGATGTACTTACATACATGCAGGCAATACACTTACACACATAAATAAATAAATAAATAAATAAATAAACAATATTTAAAAACACAAGTATAGTTGTGTGACCAGAACAAGGAAGACAGGAGATAACAGGAACCAGCCCAGTTGAAATAGTGTGTGCCTCCTGTGAACCTGAAGCTGGGGTCTCTTCCCACGAACTTGCTGCTGTGTTCCTGTCATGTGACCATGGAACTGTGGTTGTCTCTCAGGATCCTGGAGCTGTGCCCCCTCATAGCAGCCTGGAAATGTGGTTTTCTCCCATGATCCTAGAGCTGAGCTCCTCTCTTGTGAGCTATAGTGGCCCCAGTGTGAGCCTGAGACTGTCATTCTCTCTCGTGAACCTGGATCTGTGGTCTCATTCTGTGAACCTGTCTGTGCCTGGGTTCCCCTCCTGGGACTGTGAAGCCAGGCCGCTCCTGTGAGCTGGAGCTGTGGTTCCCTCTTGTGAGCTGGGACTGTTGTACCCTCCTGTTAACCTGGAATCGTGGTCTCCTCCCATGTACCTAGAACTATGTTCCCACCTGGTGAACTTGGATCTCTGGTCCCCTCCCATAAACCTTGAGTGGGGATCCCCTCCTGTGAGCTGTGGACCCCTTTAATGAGCCCAGTTGTAAACTCCTTCTGTGAGATCCAACTGTGGCCCCTTCCTTGAGTTGGGGTCCCCTCCCGTAAACTGGAATTGTGGTCCTCTCCCGTGAGCCTAGAGTCATTGTCCCTTCCCATGAACCTGGAGCTGTGGTCCCCTCCCATTAATCTGAGTTGTGGTCTGCCTTGGTGAATCAGGAGCTCCACTCGTTAACGTGGAGCTGTGGTTCCTCTCCTGTAAGCTGGAGCTGTGGGTCCCTTCTTGTGAAGCAGAGTTGTGGTCCCCTCCTGTAAGCTGGAGATGTGGTCCGCTCTTGTGAGATAGATCTGTGGCCACTTCGCTTCCTGTGAGCCTGAGCTGTGGACCCCTCCTGTGAGATTCAGTTGTGGTCTCTTCCTGGGAACCGGCCTTCTGGTCCTGTTTTGTGAACCTGGAACTGTGGTTCCCTTACATGAGCCTGAAGCATTGGACCCCTGATCTGAGCCAGAGTTCTACCTCCCTCCGGCAGTGGGCTGATTGTGGAGCAGAGTAGAGCATGGAGGATTTTCTGATGCTGGGCAGCAGTTTCAATCTTCTGTGAGTGACCACATTTCCCACAGCCCCTCCCCTGAGGTCCGGGGTTGTGCGTGACAGTCTTTGTCTCATGCTGGAGACAGGGCAGGCTTCTGTTATGTGCAGATTCTGGTTTGGGAGAACTAATTCCCTGGAATGGAACTCCCACCTCCCCTGAGGGCCAGCTGTGGTCCTCACTGCACACATGGTCCTGGGCATCTAGGCCTTGAGGTTGGATCTCTCCCATTACCAGGCAACAAAGAGTTTTTAATTATTTTTCTACTACTCTTCTACAACCCCAGTATGCCTTCATTTAAGCCGTAATTGAATTTCTAGAGGTAACAATTAGTCTGGGAAGTTAAGAAAACAAAGAGAACATACTGTAACTAAACTGATAAAATTCTCAAACTAAAAAATATGTAATTAAATCCTAGAATATAAAATCAAAATTCTATATGTTTACTATACTTTTTGAATATTGTTTACTGACAAAACTATACTCCCAAACTTCAACAATCATGTGAAATATGTTACTGTTCCCATGTGAGTTTACCATTTACTCTCCAAATTCTTCAACTATATAAAGTCTTTCAACGTAATCATGGTATGTCTTAAGGAAAGCAATGCTGATAAAATATTTTTAAATAAAATATTTATTTGTGGTGTGTATTAATTCAGTTATGGTAGGCTGAGGTGTTTATGTGCATATTTTATTTTTTATTTATTTATTTTTTTAATTTTTTTTTATTTCTGTATGTGTATGAATGAACTGTCTGCATGCAAGTTTGTGCACCCGTGTCGTGCAGTGCCGCGGAAGTCAGAAGAGGGTCTCGGATTCCCCTGGAACTGGAGTTCTCCTGGAATTGGAGTTTCAGACAGCTCTTGGCCGCCATGTGGGTGCTGGGGATCGAACCCAGGTCCTCTGTAAGAGCGGTCAGCGCTCTTAACTGCTAGGCCATCTCTCCAGCCCTTATGTGCATATTTTATAATGTAAATATCTGTGGTGAATTTAAAGCATCTTATTTTGTATATGTACCTGTGTAATGTATGCATTTATGTATGTTTCTGTGTATGTGTGTGTATCTGTATCTCTGTGTTATATATATATTTATGTATATGTGTATGTATGTATGTATATGTGTGATGTATGTGTGTGTGAATGTCAAGAAGGTGTGTTTTATCTGTTTTATCTCTACAGTTGTCAAGCCTCATTACTCATAACAGTATAAAGTGCTAATTAATAAAAATGAAATTGTAAATATTAAAATCCATTTTTTTGTGGAGAGAATATGTTGGCTATATGTTTTTCCAGGTTTTTAGAATTCAAATAGCAAACAAAATACACAGGAAATACAACTAAAAATGTAATAAATATGATAGTAACTATTCAAGAAGAATTTTTTTTGTTCTTTTTGAAATTTCAAATTTTTCCATGTTTTAAAAACTAAATCATTTTGAAAGAAAATAACCTTTTTAACTTCAATCCCAATAACCTTGATGTGGTAACTTCATGGCTATGCCAATATACCCGATATGTCCTTAAGGCATGATTTTCCAGGTCCAACAAGTCAGAACTCATCTTTCACTTGCTTTTTGCACACTACACTAATTTGACCAATTTTAGTGTTTCTGGGACTGATCAATGCATTTCGGGGGTCAGAACTTACCGTAATAGCGGGTCCAGCAAAAGCCAAGCTGAGCAGCATGAGGAATGGGATGGCCTCCTGGGTTGGCTCAATGTACGGCATGCTAAGACTCCGGTCATAGCAGCTGAATCCAGAATGCACAGGTTTGAAGACATCGGTGAGTTCAAGGAAGTAAAGGCTAACCACTGATGATGCCAGTATAGGCAACTGAGGGGGAAAGACACAGGAGACAACTTATTTGTGTATTCAGGACAAGCATGGAATCAGTACATCTTCAGGTTAGAAACAGGTGGATGTTTTCCCTTTGTTCATCGCTGGTCTGTGGGCCAGAGAGAAACCATTCATAATGTCCTGGCAGTGGACTGTCACAGTGCTCTGTTCATCTGCCTTGCTAGCCTGCCAGCAGCCCAGTACCCTCACCTACCAATCCATTCATTCATTTTTTTCCCCACTAAAATCACAAGGAGTCTTCTGGCAAGATTTCGAATCTCTTTCTACTTTAAGCATTCTGATGGTTCCCATTCTCACCTGAACAAATCTCAAATGCAATTTCACGGAATGGAAGTTTCTGGAAGACGGGTTCTTACTGCCGGCTTGTGCTACAATCCCCTTACTCCTCACCTCCCTGCCAAATACAATCAGGCTATTCTCCATGCTGATCCTATGAAAGTCAAATTCATTCTTGACAGGGTCCTTTGCCTTTGTGGTTCTTTTTTCTTTTCATGTCTCTTCCATAACTCCTTGCACAGAGGACATTTCTATCATTTAGTGGTGCTGACCTCTACTCTAGCTAGGGTAGCCTTTGTTCCATCATCCCCTGTATCATCTAAGGGGCTGGAGAGATAGCCTAGCGGTTAAGAGCACCGACTGCTCTTGCAGAGGACCTGGGTTCTTTCCCCAGCACCCACATGGCAGCTAAGAACCGTCTGTAACTCCAATTCCAGGAGAACTCCAGTTCCAGGGGAATCCGAGACCCTCTTCTGACCTCCGCGGCATTGCACGACACAGGTGCACAGACAGACCTACATGCAGACAGTACACTCATACACATACAAAAAATAAATAAAATAAAAAAAATATATAAAAGAAATTGTTTTATGAATTAACAGTGGCTTACTTATTTTTTATCTTCTATAATTCCTCACTAAAATAAACACCTAATGAGCTGAGAATCTGTCAATATTATTTATTGATGAGTCCCCACACAATAGAATTATTACTAGTACATGGTAGGCATTTAATACATCATGTGGCATTTTAATAACCAATAACTACTTGTCAATAAATGACTAAGTGAATAAATGCATAAACCTTAACTTACTATAATAACTAGTCTAGAGTTACCAGATTTAGCAAATAAAAACTCAGGCTAACCAGTAAAATAAGAATTTCAAATAACAATGAGTAATTTTTAGTATAAGAATCTCTCATACAGTACTTGGGAAGTACTTATGCCAAGAATTAGTCATTGTTTATCTGAAATTCTAGTTTTACTGGTTATTTGTCTGACTACCCTTAAACTTAGCACAGTGTACTTTCTAGACTTTTTGTAGAACTTGTGAATTTATTCTCTCACTCGAGCTTGGATCCTCTGGTACTACATAGGTGCTAGCTATACAGAAAGTAAGACATTGGCTCTGCCATCAAGGAGAATAAGCTTAGTCAGAGACTGGCGCTCAGTTAGCAAGAAAACCTTATAAGGTTTTTATAAGGTTTGTAAGGTTTTACAAGGTTCTTATAAGGCCCAATATCAGACCTTTCAGAACATGACAACACAGGTTTATGTCTCATTTAAGAAAATATTCAGCTCAGAGCTGGAGAGATGTCTTAGTTGGTAAACTGCTTGCTGAATAAACAAAGAGGACCTGAGTTGATCCTCAGTACCCATGTAACACGCTGGTCAAGGTGCACCTGTAATCCCAGAGTTCGGGAGGTGGAAACAAATGAAAATCCCTGTCTAGCCAGTCTATTGGAATTAGTAAGATAAAATGGGGAGCAGTGGAGGAAGACACGCGCTGTCAACCTCTCACCTCTGTCACTCACCTATACATGTGGACTTAGAGCTACTCCCCCCAAAAGTGTTTAGTTCAAAGCTTTGCTATCTGTGAAAGATAGAATACTTACTTAACCAAACAGGAAAGATTTTCACTAAAAAAATTATCAACCACTATGATTTCTGTTTATTAAAAATATAAATTTAAAAAAACAGAATGAGGCTTTCTACTCTTAAGAGTTTTTTTGTAATGAAGTGGTAATTATGTCTATTGGAAAAATTAGTCATGAGTGGCAATCAATCTCACTATGTCTTTCTGTTTTTTAGATGGTTGATTTCTGCAAAACAGAAATTCCAGGGCAATACTTAGATTTTTCTCTTATCTATCGCCATTTGATAACTCTAAATACTTAATAATTTCTCCCCAGTCCTCCCTTTTCTGTCTGTCATACAGCTTTCAGTCTTGATCAATGAAACAGCTTTTTTTAAGTGTGTGACTGAAATTCCCATTCCAATCTACAGAAATACATTGTAATTTTAAATTATCAAATAAATCATATGGAACTTAATACATGGCAGATAATTTGATTCATTCATTGTAAATATTCAGTTTAAATCTCCATAACAGAAGATAGGTCCTATCACTATCTTCATGGGCAGCGATGAGTACTCATTGCTAGTAAGTGGCAGAGTTAGAATCTGAACCAGTGAATTCTCATTCTAGAGTATTATGTCTTACATATGATGATTTGAGCTTTCTTTTCAAAACAACAGCAAAAAGGAATAAAGGTTTAAGATATTGACGACCCAAATCAATTTACAGGGTTACTGCTTAGCTCAAGGCTTTAAGAATTTCTTTCTATAAATTCTTAGCTAAAAATATGCAGCACTTAACATAAACAGGCATTATCTTAAATGTGTGATTTCTATAGATTTGGAGAGGTTTTCTCTATCCAAATGCCAAATCTTTCACTCATATATCTATTTATGTTAAGTATTTTATTTTTTGTTATTTTATGTATATGAGTATATTGCCTACATGTGTGTAAGTGCATCCGTGTTGTGCAATGCCTGTGAAGGGTGTTGGCTCCCCTGGAACTGGAGGCACAGAGAGCTATTAGCCACCATGTGGGTGCCAGGATTCGAACCTGGGTCTTCCGTCAGAGTAGCCAGTATTATTAACCAGGGAAGCATCTCTCCAGTCTACTTTTATTTATTTTTGAAAATTTTAGTTTTTATCTTATACGTATGAATGTTTTGCCTGGGTGTATGTAAGTGAACCCCTGTCCTGCAATGGCCTTGTAGGACAGAATAGGGCATCGTAGCCCCTGGAGCTGGAATCAAGAAGGGTTATTAACTGCCATGTGGGTGCTGGGAAACGAACTTAGGTCCTCTGCAAGAGCAGCCAGTGCCATCTCTCCAGCCCCAAACTTTCACTTTTAAACCAGATTTCTCTACCTACTTCCTTTCTGTTTCCTGGACATTTTCTTGTGTCTTCTATGTGTATTTTGCAAGTGAGAGTGAAATTCAAGATCTTCAATGCTCATTTAAATAACATTTGATCATCTCATTTTCAAATGCTCCTGTGCCAGGAAGATGAATTTGATCTCTCCTGAAGAAAGGTGAAGACAATTTTATCAACATAACCAATCTGAAAATGAAAGAAATCTTTCATAAATATATTTACAACATTGGAATTATGTGGATAAAATTATTTTTGAATTAGAACAAGCCTGTGTCAGTGAAGTTGTATACAAAAATGAAAGTCTTATTCGTTGTGTGTGTGTGTGTATGTGTGTGTGTAAATGGGAATGAATATTTAGAATTTCAGAACTGTAGCAGCAGAGTCAGATGGCATTCAAGACCTGCTCCTGCAGGTTATAGCACCTGCTCTTTTATTTTCCACCACCAGTGATGACCTTGGGATTGATTTTCTTAAATTCCAGTTTTCTTATGCATGAAATGGCTACATTGAGAATTCCCACCACCGCTGATTGGTTGGTAAGTTGTAATGAGGTTTTGCAAAAATATCAATTGCCGGGCGTGGTGGCACATGCCTTTAATCCTGGCACTTGGGAGGCAGAGGCAGGTGGATCTTTGTGAGTTCAAGGCCAGACTGGTCTACAAAGTGAGTTCCAGGACAGCTGGGGCTACAGGGAGACCCTGTCTTGAAAAGACAAAAAAAAAAAAAAAAAAAAAAATCAAACCATATCTGGAATGAAGATTAGGTTATATTAGCCCCCCCATCCTTTTTAGGGGGGCAGATTCAGTCATCAGGTGTCCCACCCTTTTGATACCAACACTTTTGAGGCAGAGGCAGCCAGATCTCTGTGAAAAATGAGGCCAGTCTAGTCTCCATAGTGAATTCTAGGCCTGCTGGGGCTACAGGGAAACCCTGCCTCAAAAAACAGATCAAAACAAAACAAAACAACCCCCTCAAAATAAACAAAAAAAAAACTCTATCAATAAAATAACTATAAACAATATAAAATAGAAAATATCAAGTGGAAAATTGCAGAAGTAAATAATACAAAAAAATCAACAAATTTTATTGTAGTATAATTGCCTAATTTTATTAGTAGGTTACTAATCCCCCCCCATTTATAAATTAAACCTTACCATGCACATGTACTATATATAGGCTTGTTGCTATAAACAGCTTTAGGAATTCTCAGAACTTTCCGGAATGAATCCTCTGTAGATAAAGGAAGCTAGCCATCCAAAAATTTATACGATAATTGTGTAATGTTAGTAATATAGGTTTCAACTGTAGCCTTTCTCAAAGGCTGTACTTCTTAATCATATTTAAGGTAATTTTCTCACTGTTAACTCCCTAACACTTCTTTTCAGGAAAATGTTCACACATTGGCATCTATTATTATCTGGTATAAGTTGGGTCAGATGTTTATTGTAGTTCCCAAGCTAAAATCTCTTTCAGGCAGAGGTCTAATCTAACTTTCTGCACTGCCACTAATTTTTATTTATATCATAGTGACTTCCAAATAGGTGTTCAAATACTAAACCTCACACAATAAGTTAACTATGAGTTAAATTTCTGTCCCTAATATTTGGGCATCTTTGTCCTTTCCTACATTAGTCATTTTTTTTAGCTAGATGATTTTTATCCATGTATTAATATCTTCTAGTCTCCTATAGAAGTATGTTTTAATGCCTTCATTTGTTTTCAAATATGAATCATTTTCTTCTCCTTTGATGTTGATTTTCTCCAGTTTTAAAAAGTCTTAGATCTTTTTACATTAATTTTATAATCCAAGTACAATGAATTAAATTGCAATACTTATTTTGACCACACTTGTCTTCAAAAGTGTCTTTTCATCTTTTGAAATGCTTAAAAACAGAAGATTGTTTTGAACATAAGAAATTTAAGAGAAGGTATGTGGCAATTTGGGCATGAACATAGAATTTTATATGCACATATTAAGAAAAGTTATACAGACTTGCTTTAATTGCATTTGAAATACAAAATTTATATATGGACAAGCATAGGTGTTTTATTCTTTGTCATGATAGAGCTAAGAAAAAAAACTGTGAACCAAGCTGTTTCATGTGACAATGTAGGGGAGGGACAAGATTAGAAGAGTGGCTTTCAAAAAGAAAAGATTGATTCTTATAATTACTATGTACTAAGGATCATGTGAGTGAAAATGATAGAGCTATTTTTTTTAAAGAAAATCATAATGTTTAGAACAAAGAGAAAATGAACAAAACATAAGATCACATTTGCCAGATAATGTTTCTTTTTCTCATGTTAGTTTTAAAAAGCCAAATCTTTAAGATGTGTCAGTTTTAATGACATATTTATGGAATAATCATGAAGTTTTGTCTAGGACAAGTGGCTTACTTGCTGTTAGCATGGTGGTATTAAGGACGAATTTCCTTCTCATTGGGGAGAGTATACTTTGCTCTGGGGTTTTTCCTATCTTGGCCTATTTAATGGTCACCATGGAATCAAAGTCCTAGAAGACTCTCTTGAGCTGGGGCGCCATCATCTCAAAGGGCCAGTCAACAACATACTGCACTGATGAATCATCTACTTGCTATTTTCTTTTAACAAATTCTATTGAGAAATTTCTCTTAACAATTTCTACTGAGAAATTGTTCTTCAAGTCCTTGTTCAGGTTATGATAAAATAGAAACTTTATTTTCATGAATATTGATTCTAGTGGAGGAAGGCAGAAGAAGACTTAAGAATGTGAGACTATCAGAAAAAACATGTCTAAATAGGAAGGTAAAGGAAGACCAAGTTTAGATAGTTTAGGCATAATCAAATGGAGGATGTGACAGCAGATAAAGTCACAGAAGTAGATTTGGGGCCAGGCTTGGGAGGGAATTTCAGTCAATGGCAGGAGTTGGGATATGTATAATGCAAAATTGGAAACAGTTGGAGAGGTGAAGTCGCCGTATGATAGAACTTGAAACCTTACAAAGATCACTCTGGCTGTTGGATTGAAGATAGACTGTGGGGGTTCTAATATAGAAGCAAGGTGAAAATTTAGAAAACTCTTCAAGACTCAGTGAACATCTATTTGTGTCTGTCAGGTGCAAGGCACTTGTGTAAGTGTAAGGCAGAAATTACATGGGGAAGGGGAAGACAGAACTCACTGGACTTGAGTTCCAGTGGACACAGGGCAGATCCAGCAGTTCAGTCAAGAGACAGCCTTTATAGGACAGAGAACTCAAGCTGTAGAGAAATTCAGAAGGGCAGGATTGAGTGGATAATCATTGTGGAGAAAACAAAGACTGATGTAAGGGATTTGCAGTTTGAGCACTAAGGCAAGCAGAGTTATGCCAAAGGATGGAGTAAGATGGGAGGAACCTGTGAGGGAGGCATCTAAGGTCCTGTTTAAACTGTTATGATGGAGATGTCTCTTGCATATTTAAGCATAGCCGTCCAGAAGAGAGTGACGTGCAGGAGGGAAGAGCTACAGTTGCAGGTGCAAGATGGCTCGCACGGCAGCACCCCTGCTTTCGGAGAACTACACTTGCTCAAGGAATTTCAAGCTTAAATCACCTTCATTTATGAGTAACAGCACAAGAAGTCAAAGAATATAATTATTCAACTTGCTCAAAAGGAACATTTTAAAATTAATAAATTTAAAATGGAAAGGCCAAGAAGCTTGACAAATATTCCAAAATTATACAAAATGTGAAGTTTAGGGCCAGGGAGATGGCTCAGTCAGTAAAGTACTTTGCTCTAGAAGCCCGAGGACCTGGGTTTCATTCCAGGCCCCCCTGTGAAAATCAGATGGGTGTGGCCTGCACCTGTAATCACTGTGCTGATGGGGGGCAGAACGGGAGGATCTCCGGGCCTTGCTAGATGGACATTTTGAATATTTTTTTATTTATTATCTTAATTTTATGTATAGGAGTGTAATGCCTGCATGTAGGTAGGTATATCCCTGTTGTGCAATGCCTGAAGAGGTCAGAAGAGAGTGTTGGATCTCCTAGAACTGGACATACAGATGATTGGGAGCTGTCTTGTCTGTGCTGGGAATTGAACCCAGTCCTCTGCAAGAGCAACCAGTGCTCTTAACAGTGGATCACCACCTAGAAAGCCATTTCAATACATTCGACAAGCTCCCACATCAGAGTCCCTGATCAGAAAGCAAGGTAGAGTGTCTGGATAGGTAGCCCAATGGATAAACTGCCCGATGAGCCAGCATGGGGACCATAATTTGAATTTTGGAAAACAAAGAAAGCTGAATGCTTTAGTGGACATCTGTAATCTCAGGGCCTCTACAGAGAATGAAACAGGGAAATTCCCGGAAGCCCTCAGGCCACCCACCTTGGTCTTCACAGGAGTGAACATCAAGAGAACTTGCCTCAGGAAACATGGAAGGCAGTGTGTGTGTGTGTGTGTGTGTGTGTGTGTGTGTGTGTGTGTGTGTGTGTGTGAGAGAGAGAGAGAGAGAGAGAGAGAGAGCGAATGAGTTGCCTTACATTAACCTTTGGCCTCCATATGTATGTGTACACATGTGCACAGACACCTGAATATACATAAAGATTTTGAAATTTAACAGCGTAGTACATGTATTTATATGAAATTCAAACTAGAAAAAATATTAGCAGATCACAAGCTTTTTTAGATACTGACCACTGAAAAATTTGTCACTAGGTGACACACTATGCTGAAATTTTCTCCTGCCAAGCTTGAATAACATTCTGTAGTGTCTTTCAAATACTGATGATAATTATAGCAAAAATATGGTGCAAAGTTTGATTTATACAGCTTTCATTCTATTGATAGTATTAGTAACAGTGAACCTCAAGAAACAGACTCTTACAGCAAACTAGACACTTTTGGTCTTATTATAAGAGTGTGTCAGAATGAACCTTTAGCATTCTCCAAGGTCCAGAAATCAGAACACGTTTACATACATAAAATAGCATGTGTAGATACAGACGTAAACAAGGTGGGGAGGAGAGCAATGCCACCCCATCTAGGAAAGCCAATATCCCCCTTTGTTTGACCTGTGGCTTCTGGGCCTTAGGCTAGTCCTTAACCTTTTCGGGCCTCATTTCTCATTACTGGAATAAGGGGTTTCTCCCATTGCCACCTGATTCTAAAATCCTCCAGGTGTGACATCATTCAAGAAACATTCTTCTAAATTCTGTCATCCCCATCCTCAATAAAATTACTAAGATTTTCTGTCTGTATTTTTCTTCCAGTTTGTTTCTTTTTCTTCCTCTTCTGCCAAGACTTACAGGCAAACCTGACCCTGTGGTTAATAATGCTCTGCTGGTGCAGCTCTGTTCACAACAGCGAAAAGCTGGAACCAACCCAAATGCCCCTCAACTGACGGATGGATAGAGAAAATGTGGTACATGTACACAATGGAATTCTATGCAGCAGTAAAGAAAGACAACATCATGAACTTTGCAGGTAAATGGATGGAGCTAGAAGACATCATGTTAAGTGAAGTAACACAGTCCCAGAAAAATGACAAATGGTGTCCCTCATATGCGGATGCTAGTGCCAATAACCCAGTTATAAAAAGTTCTTGTGGAGAGGGATGCATATTAAAAGAACAACAACAAAAAGACTGCAACAGAAAACTGACTGAAATGGTGAATCGGGAAGGGTGGGAGAGGCGGGAGAGGGACTCGGGTGTATATTCGATTAATGCTTATTTAATTGACATGAGTTCAACAAGTATCCAGTTTTGCCCAGATTCTGTCTACAGGTTACATGGTGTTTTAGGACTTAGTAAAAGTAAATATGTGTATATTAAACAACATTGGTTTAAAGGCTCTCATAAAAACGGTAATGCATCTGAGTTAATTGGAGATATGAATTGCTGTTGTCCACATTTGCTTTACTCAAAATCTGTATAACAATAACTTTGGGGTGGCACATACAAGTGTTCTCTATAATTTTTCTGTTGTACAGTATCACCTTGTAGCATTCTCTTTCACCTATAAGATGATTTAACTTGAAAATTAAGTTTGCTTCCCAAGTTAATCACATATAGTCACCCAAAACAGCATGGGTGAATTCGATGAAATCTGTGCCTTGATTTCACCCTAGAGGTATGTATAATACAACTGCTTTTTTGAGACTCATGGGTCAAAAAAACAAAAACTTAAAATAAAAAAGGGGGATACAGATAGATATGAAACCTTTTTGTCAAAAACCTTGCAATTCAAATCTTAAAACTAACTATGGGAAAAGATTTGTATGTTCCAACAGGTCAAAATGTCACCAACTTAATGGCTGAGAAAGAAAAAATACAGCTTTGCATTGAGTAGGATGTACCAGAAAGTGCCAACAGAAAGCTTGGCCCATCTGAACATTGAAAGGAAGAAAAGCCTCAGATTGCTACAAACATCAAACCCCTCTGTGGATCCTACTTGTAACAACTATTTACGATGAGTCCTAATGAAACTTACCTTCTAGGTGCCGTAAAGGTTTTAATACAAGGGACTTTCTTACCTCCCACCATAGAATAAGGAGAAATATGATGATGATTAGGTCGTTCTCCAACTGTAAATTGGAGCCAACTGTTATAGAGGTAATCTCTCATAAAACCGGTAAAACTGCCTTCTTTAATTGACTGATAGACATAGGAACTGTGAAAAGGATTATTCTCTATTCAGAACCAAAGGTAATACTAAAGTCTCCTTAAGCTATGCACTTAAGCAAAATATATTAATACAGGAGCTCTGACGTCAGCAATGGATTATTCTATCAAGAAGATGTTGGCCAGGGGATCCAAGCCCCCACAAAAGGTAAAGGCTCCTTGCCTCCATACTGGGATACCTGCAAGAAGAGTGGCGATAAGGCCCTGCTGTCGAAGACCTGATGTAAACATGGGAAAGATGTATTGAGACCACACTTGCAAGTGTACAGATGGTCTCTGGAATACCTGAGAGTATTTCCAAAGACCACTAAACCAATAAAGCAAATATAGGTCTCCTTGAGTCAAGCAAGACTCCTCTGTCAGCAGTAGCTACACCTCACCTGCCTGGAAATACTGTGCAGCAGTGGCAGCCATATACCTGTATATCCCAAATCTAATTGGCTATTGGCTCTCTCCTTGGAGGAATAACCCATGGCTGATGCCACAAGCTTACATCCTCTAGTGGTTAGGAGATGTTATAAGCCACATTAACACCCTGTCATATTTAACAGAAAAAAAATGTAATTCATGGATTAACATGCCATAGAAACATCTGTGTCTATACCAAAGTAACCTACCGTAACAATTAGTACTGTTTAAATACCTATATATCTAATTGCTTGTGCTTCATTAGTAGGATCAAAAGGTTATTCCTGGACAAACTGTCAGCCCATGAAAGGAAACAGCCAGAATTGACCAGAGTCCAAGACAACAGCTTCAGAGAAAGCAGACTGTTTTGCTTCTCATCCACCTATGCCCCTTTTCTAAGCCTAGGGAACAATCTGTGGAAGAGGGGGCGTGGTAGAATGTAAGGGCTGCGATTGGGGTGAATGGTGAAACTACAACAATATAGTCTGGACACTCATTTGATCAACTTGATTGAACACACAAGCGCCCCCTACTGTTTGGTGGGACCCATGGGCTGTGTGGGTTTGGGCACAACTGCTTGCAAATTGGTTTTACATGAAGGATGCTTGTACTCATAAATTATGATTTATTGTTTAAAAAAATGAAGAAAAAAACAGAAAAAAAAATAAAAATGAAAGTGAGTTCTTTGTATGAATCAGTGCTTTGAATGTTTTAGGTATTCACTAAATGTTTTGTAATTTTAATGGAAAGAAACCAGGAAATGTTGACTAAAGAAAAAGAAACACAGATCATTTGTTTACAGTATTTGACACGTACTTAGGACTTAGGAACATATGCTAGGTATGACGCAGTCTAATAGATTGGTGTATTGAATATATACTTAACCAGGTATAAGTTTTGCTAGTATCATCCCCCACTTGCCATGAGAAAACTGGGGCAGAGGGTAGATAATATAAATGGCACAACCATGGGAAAGTCACTAAGTCAGGGCCCCAGACTCCTGGTCAGGTGCCTGAATCCATGGTGCATGTTTTCAACTGCTTCGCTTGTGAGTCTCAGCCTGCTTTCCCTCTCTAGGCTGCTGCCGTGACCGTACTTTCCAAATTGGAGATAAGCCTTGTAGAGAACTTATGCATTTGAAAAAGGCCTTGTTGTTGGGGCTGGAGAGATGGCCTAGGGGTTAAGAGCTCTGACTGCTCTTGCAGAGGACCCGGGTTAGATCCCCAGCACCCACATGGCGGCTGAGAACCTGTCTTTAACTCCGGTTCTAGGAGAGCCCGACACCCGCTTCTGACCTCCGCGGCACTGCACACCACGGGTACACAGACCTACATGCAGACAGTACACTCATACACATAAAAAAATAAATAAAGGGCTGGAGAGATGGCCTAGCGGTTAAGAGCGCCGACCGCTCTTGCAGAGGACCCGGGTTCGATCCCCAGCACGCACATGGCGGCCGAGAACCGTCTGAAACTCCAATTCCAGAACTCCAGTTCCAGGGGAATCCGAGACCCTCTTCTGACCTCCGCGGCATTGCACGACACGGGTGCACAGACCTACATGCAGACAGTACATTCATACACATACAGAAATAAATAAAATGAATAAAAAAATACATTAAAAAAATAAATAAATAAAAATTAAAAAAAAGAAAAAGGGCTTGTTGCGTTTAGATCTTAAATTCTTTAAAGCACTTTCTATATTCACTTTTCTCCCTCACCAACCTAAGATGACAGGTGTTTCATTTGCTCAAATCTGAAGTCTATCCTAGGCTGGAGAGATGGCTCAGCAGTTAAGTCCTTTGTAAGACCCATTTTGCTTTGACTTACTAGAACAGAATTTACTGAGTATGTATGCATACTTTAAAGGCAACTATGTTAACTGATTTTATGTAGATGTTTCCCCTAGTTGTATAATTTAATTTCCATTACATCTTTGGGAATCTTTAGACACATTTTAGGATAAAGACTGCCCCAAATATGTTAAGCAAATGCTTGATTTCTGATCAAGGCCAGTAATTGAATCTTTGTCTGTGAAATTCCTGGAAGCCTGTGCCCCCATTCTACCCTGCTGCTGCTTGGTCACATGTCACCATCTGGCACTAGCCTATTGCTTTCCAGGAAAAAATAGCCTTGGGCTTCAGTGGGCATGCCAGCTCAGAGGACAGAAGGCAAGAGATGGCCATGTGTGCAGTGACGGGGTGTCAGGCATTTTCTAATCGCACTCTTACTAATTTGGCATTCCCAGATCTTGAGGTCTTGAGGGTTCTTCCTTGTGCAGCTAGCTTCTCTAAAACCATCCTTACTTTTGTTTACCATGGCAGTATTTTAATTACACACATATACTCACACGTATATATTTACTTGTGTGTGTGTGTGTGTGTGTGTACGTATGTATGTATTGGATGTAGTCTGTTTTTGTCTTTACTGTTTCTCTTCCCCAATGAATGATGTCTAATATAACATATCATAAATTGGGCATACTGAAAACTCTAAAGGGGTTCCTGCCTTTGATGCTTCCTCTGGGTTACTGCTTCAGATGCACAGTGCTGCTCAGCAAATGGCTGTATCACTGTAGTCATCATTCCTTATTTGGGATGCCAATTGTTTAGTTACTCATCTCTCCTATTCAACAACAGGATCTTTGAGAGCAGAAGAAAAACCTACCATTCCCCTCTTTATTCCTGACATACTGAGTGCCCTCAATGTAGAATAAATTAATGTTTATGTGAACATTCTGAGCAGAACTGTCATATGCTTAGATAATTCTTGTAATTTAAATAAAAAATTCTTTCCAGTTAAAAGCATAGTCCTGGGCTGAGGAGATGGCTTAGCAGCTAAGAACATGTGCTGCATAAATATAAGTTCGAATCCCAGAAACAGGTGAAAAGCTGTGCCTGCAGCTGCAGTGCTATGGCAGAGACAAATAATCACTGGAGATTGCTGGCTTCTGGACTACATCCCAGTTCACTGAGATAACCTGTCTCAAGGCAATTAGAGAGTGATAGACCAGGACAGCAGATTTCCTCCATTGACCTCTGCCTGTGCACTCGAGTGCATCCCCATCCTAATGTTCATCTCTCTCTCACCCTCTATCTCTGTCTGTCTCTCCCTCCCCAGGCACACAGGCACACATAGACACACAAAGTGTAGTCCTACAGAACAGTTAAAAAATCCAAGTTGAAAGGGCCTCATTTACATCAGATGTACACACAAACAAACATATTTCCCACTCTGAATTTCTGGAATTCTAATATTATGCTAGTATTCAAAAACACAAGAAATTTAAATCAGGCCTCCCCAAAGGAGTGACAATTATTAATAAATGGCTACCATATGGAATAAAAATGTTAGGTCTAATGGGAAAATATGCTCTATATCTTTATGCCTGAATATGAACTACATTTCTATAGCTCTAAAAAGACTATTTCCGTCACTCAAGGATTCAACAGTAAAGTCTAAAATAATGCTAAGTGGCTGTTTAGTTACATGAATATTGCCTCTAGCATTAGTCTATCCAATAAAGAGACTGGGTTTTGTAACTATCAGCCTTAACCCCAGGCACTGAAATTTTGTTCCTCCTACATTATTAGACACTGAAGTATGTGCACTGTCTTGGAAAGAATTTTGTTCTTGAAACCAAATTAGAGGTGGGGACAAATAATTCATGTGTTGGAAGTAATTGCTTTAAAATCCTTTCTTACAGGTATAATTTCTCTTTCTCTATAACATGCAGCTGACTTTCAATAATACCGTACTAATAGTAATATAGCGCTAATGGTGTTTGTCAGGTACCATTTAAAGGATCTGCATGTCTGAATTCAGGCAATCTTCTCAATACTTCTTTGATGAAGATACTAATATTATGGAGGTCTTATGGATAAGAGAACAGAGGCTTGGTGCCATCACATGATTTATGTAAGGCTATTCAGTTTGGCAGCTGAACTCAAGTAATCTGGCTGCCGAGTCCATGTTTGTAATCATTGTGTTTACTGCTTTTTGCTAGAAACTTCTACCACTGACCTATCCCTTTCCAAAGTCACTGAGAAATAATAAAAATACATAAATATGGATTTTTCTTTTTTTAAATTTTTTTATTTATTTCGGTATGTGTATGAATGTACTGTCTGCATGCAGGTGTGTGCACCTGTGTCGTACAATGCCGCGGAGGTCAGAAGAGGGTGTCGGATTCCCCTGGAATTGGAGTTCTCCTGGAATTGGAGTTTCAGATGGTTCTTGGCCACCATGTGGGTGCTGGGGATCGAACCCGGGTCCTCCGCAAGAGCGGTCAGCACTCTTAACCGCTAGGCTATCTCTCCAGCCCCGGATTTTTCTTTATATACTATGAATGTAATACTACAATTTCTGCTGACTGGTACTGTGCACATATTTCTTGATATCTTCTAAAATAAAGTAAAAAGGTTTTCATGTGTTCAGAGTGAATAGTATTTTGTGATTGATAATTTTTCTACGATACTGATTCCCTATAGCACCAGCTGGCCTGTAACTCACTGTGTAGAATGGTCTAGTCTCAATATCACAGAGAACTGCCTGCCTCTGCCTCCCAAGTGTTGATACTAAAAGTACATGCTATGCTTCCTGGGTTTATTTTTAAAGAGAAATAACATATAGACATTTAGCTGAATAACCTTACAGATGAACTATATACTGTCTTTATGGTTCAACATATATTCCTTTACAATAAACAAGATGTGTTAAGGATAAAAATTGTCATCACAATGACGATAAATAAATAAATATTACTAAAATATCTATATATAGTGTTCAGACACTATGGAAATAAGTATGGATGTTTCGGACTCTGTTCTAAACTAGGACTGTGATTTGACTAATCTTGTGTATAAACCCAAAGCATTGTAAGCCAACACATCACAAAGCTACTTGCATATCCATGTTTACTGCTGTATTAGTCACAATGGCCAGGAAATGGAACCAGGCTAGATGTCCATCAATTGCTGATAAAAAAAAATGTACTGCAATATACATGATATGGTTACAAAGAAAAATAAAATTATGACATTTTCAGGAAAATGGATGGAATTAGAAATCATTGTTTTTTGAAATATCCCAGACTTAGAAAGACAAATATTACATGCTTTCTCTCATATGTGGAACATGGATTTAAAATTAAATGTGTGTGCATGTGTTTGTGCCTGTCTATGTGTATGCTCATGAATGCTCAGGTCATGACAATAATATTTTTTTAACTATTTTTATTTTATATATATGAATGTATTGTCTGCACGTATGTAAGTACGCCTGTGTCATGCAATGCCTGTGGAGGCCAGAAGAGGACATTGGATTCCTCTGGAACTGGAGTTATGGACAGTGGACAGAGGTTAGATATGTGGGTACTGGGAATCAAACCTGGGTCCTCTGAAAGAGTAGACCATGCTCTTGACTGTTGAGCATCTCTCCAGCCCCCTAGGTCATGACATTAGAATAGAAAGGGGATCATGAGAGGGGAGGGATCAGTCTTAATGGTGGGAGCAATGAAGTCAATGAATACATGTAAGAGGGAACCAGCAGTGGGGACTATCTGGAGTAAGAAGGGAAGCCGTTTCAGAGTGGGGCAAGGAGCAGGAAGGAAGTCGGTTGGCGACAATGAAGAATTAGAGTAAAAGTGTAATGAAAATGTGTGAAAGTCCAACAATGAAACCCATTTTGCATGCTAACATAAAAATATCTGTAATTGAGATACAGCAAAAGAGAAGGAAATTTCTGACTTTGAGAACTAAATTGATATATGTGATATACACAGAAATGATTTGACTAAAGAATATCAATACTTGTAAGTAAATACTTTGCATATTATTTACTAAAATCAGGCATCCAATTTAGTATTAAGCCACTTTACATATGCACTATGAACATTCGTATTTTCTGTTATGTAGTGATTAGACCATTTAACACATGGCGACTGAGGACCATGCACGTGATCAATTTTTATTTGCTCTGATAGTCTAACTTGGAGGATGAGACTCTAACAGCATATCATGGCTTTGTCTCTATACATTTGTCTCCTATGTAGACACACCTCTTACCATCCCTATTTCAAATAAAAAAATCCAATGTTACAGAAAGCTGTATTTACTCATCAGTTAGTAAAGTCTTTGCTAATATAGCATGTTTTGCTAATATAGCATGTTTTGCTAATATAGCATGTTAATGGCTTGTTTTATTTTTCAACATACTCAGATCTATAGCAGAATTTGCTTCAACAGAATGAAAATTTCTTTTATTTGGAGGGATATCCAAATAGTATTGGGTTTGGTGAATTTTTCTAATAAGCCTCTCTACCTATTTCAAAGGAGATCCATCTACTCAAGGTTCATTTAGCCCTTCCATATACATGGCAAACGTTTTTTAACTTGGCCATCTGACATATGGAGCTGGGAAGACCTGTATTGCTCATAGAGACAGGCAGTTCCTGCCATACTCTCAAATTCAAATCTCTACCCCTCAATCATATTAAACAGCTTTTTCCTAGATTAGGAATTTATGAGCTTGGTTTGGTCTTTAACAGCCCAGAAAAATGAAGAGATGACATTGGAATGAATGTATAATTGACAGCTCAAAAGGCCTTTGTGTCACTCAAGGTCATCTCCCATGAGATAGCTTCTACCCACTCTCTCCTCTGTGACACTGACCTGAATGATCATAGGGAAGCGAAGGATGGAGAAAGGAACAGCCAGCTGATTCAAGTGGGCTGAGCACTTCTACCTTGGCATTCTTTTGGTCCCATAGAGATTCACAGATGACTTTTAGGATCCACTGCATCTGGCCCTTTTAGTCACATTGGAAGAAAAATGAGAGTGAACTGAAGTTTTATGTTTCTTCCCCCATGTCTGAATAGGTCCGAAAGATAAAAAAGACTGACGCCAATGTCAAAGTTACAGCTCAGCCCGGGGTCTACCCTACCCAGCACTTCAGTTTTTATTAATGAAGTTGAGGATATTTCTTCATCAATCCAACAATTAATGCCTCATAAATTTATTGATTGCTTAGTGTTTTTTGACTCACTATTTGCATTACTTTAGCTACTAGAGTTAAAAAGTATAATGTGGCTGGGCGTGGTGGCGCACGCCTTTAATCCTAGCACTTGGGAGGCAGAGGCAAGCGGATCTTTGTGAGTTCAAGGCCAGCCTGGTCTACAGAGTGAGTTACAGGACAGCTGGAGCTACAGGGAGACCCTGTCTTGAAAAGACCAAAAAAATAAATAAATAAAAATAAAAAGTATAATCTGAAGAATCTGTACTGTGCTGTCTCCTGGCCTTAGTAACTAAAAAGTCTTTGGAATGAACAGGGTCTGAGACTTTGAAATAGGATAATATACCATCATCAACTAATTTTCTTTCTGCATGAAAAATTGAGCTGAAAGCTAGAACTCAGGTCAGGTATTTGAGTAGAAAAGCTTCTAACCGTTCATGTCTATACAGTACATATCGGTACATGAGGATCACTCCTCATCTCTTGATCAGGTTTTCCTGTGAAGTAGATTTACTACTTATTCAAAAATATTATTCAGAGTTGAACATCCATTTTTATTTTTGAAAACATTTTAGATGTTATAAGCCACAGTAAGACCCTGTCATATTTAACAGGGGGGAAAATTGTAATTCATGGATTAACATATCCAAACATGTGTCTATGCTAAAGTAACCTACCATAACTATTGGTGCTGCTTAAATACCTATATATCTAATTGCTTGTTCTTCATTAGTAGGATCGAAAGGTTATTCCTGGACAAACTGTCAGCCCATGAAAGGAAACAGCCAGAATTGACCAGAGTCCAAGTCAACAGCTCCAGAGAGAGTGGACTGTTTTACCTCTCATCCACCTGTGCCCCTTTTCTAAGCCTAGGGAACAACCTGCGGAAGAGGGGGCGTGGTAGAATGTAAGGGCTGCGATTGGGGTGAATGGTGAAACTACAGCAATGTAGTCTGGACACTCATTTGATCAACTTGATTGAACAAACAACCTGTCACCCCCCACTGGATGGTGGGTGTGGTGTTTGGGCACAGCAGCCCAGATAGGTTTTGCATGAAGGATGCTTGTACTCATGGATTATTCATATTATAGCTAAAAATGAAAAAAAAACGAAAAAGATGCAGGACAGTTTTAATGCGGAATGCATGATCTGGGATGGGGTGGAGGTGGGGGGGAGGGAAAGGGAAATAAGCCTGAACTGAATTGGAAAAAATGTATGAAATGCACAAAGCATCAATAAAAATTAATTTAAAAAAAAATAAAGGCATGAGCCACCACAAAAAAAAAAAAAAGAAAACATTTTATTTAATTTTTTGGTCTTTTTTATTTAATTTTTATGTGTGTGAGTATATCGCCTGCATGTACATAAGTGCATTGCATTATGAAATACCTGCAGAGGTCAGAAGAGGAGGTTGGATTCTCCTGCCACTGGAATTATGGAAGATAGGTGCTGGAACTCAAACCTGGGTCCTCTGAAAGAGCAGCTAGCACTCTTAACTGCTGAGCCATCTCTCCAGTCTCTCATTCATAAAAGCCTCAGTTATTACAAATATTTCCAGATTATCAGCCAAGAGGTGAAGAATGCTTTTGATTCTCTAGGGTGTGTCTAGTTGCTTTAAAGATTTCAGTGAGTCTCACACTAAATGCCTAAATTAGATGATTTTTTTTCAAAGATTGTATTGTTGTTCTATTTTTCATTCATCATTTACTGAAAAACATACTATTTTTAAGTTAATAAATAAGTAGATCAAACCATTGGCATCAGGCAGACCTTGAAACCAATAAGTTTATAGATAGTAACATGGAAGTCTGGAAGAATGAGGATTTCAGAGTCTCACAGAGTGGGGGTAACTAATGTACATGGAGCAAAGGCTCAGAGTAGAGCATACTTATATTTAGAAAGTTCACCTCTGTACATGAAGGCAAAGCACATAAAATAAAAATAAATTAACCTAAAAAATACATAAATAAAAACAACCCTCTCCCCACATTATTGAACTTCTACTGAGCAGTAATTGTGTCAGTGATGCTTCTATATTTTTCCCATTGCTTTAATGAAGGGTCACATCATGAGCAATCAGTAAGCACTTATTTAATGGGTAAGTAAATGATTTTAAAATTATAAATCAAATCAATCCCTGGAATTTCATTTTAACATCTCTTATTGGAGAACAGAGTATAATTGTTCTCTATGAGACTCTGTGTCTGAGGTACCAGTTTCTCAAGCAAGCCTGGGGCTTTGCAACGTGGCAGTTTACCTGTAAGCAGTCCTAGAGCACAGGCTTTGGTGAGAGCATTAAATTAGACAATGTATCCGCACACATTTTCACTGTCCCCATTCCCAGTGTTATTTGTCTGTTAAATGTATCAATTTCTGGGGACTAGAGAGATGGCTCAGTGGTTAAGAGCACCGACTGCACTTGCAGAGGACCGGGATTCGATTCCCAGTACCCACATGGCAGCTAAGAACTGTTTTTAAGCCAGGTGTGGTGATGCACGCCTTTAATCCTAGCCAGCTGGGGCTATAGGGAGACCCTGTCTCAAAAAGACCATATATGATGTATGTATGTGTGTATGTATGTATTTCTTCTTTATTTTTATCAAAATTACATCGATTTTAATCACCTGTATTCTCTTTTCTCTTTAACATGCTTCAGGGATCCACCAGTTTTAGAATAGATAGCATTCATCTTATTCCTACAAGCAAGCAAGCAAGCAAGCAAGCAAGTAAGCAATTATCTTCTGTGTTGATTGACACTGTTTTCTGATTTAAAAACAACCAGCCAAACAGTAATGGGCTGAGGTGGTGATTGATTCAGGGTCTAATTACTAAGAGAAAAAACATCTCAACATTAATTATATCAAAACGAGCATTTCTGTCCTTAGCAACCAATATTCCAAAATCCACTTGACCTGTAAGAATTGTTCCATAGAGATGGCTCAGTGGTTAAGAGCACTGGTTGTTTTTGCAGAGGACTCAGGTTCAATGCCCAGCACCCACATGGCAGCTAGCAACCATCCATAACCACAGTTTTAGGAGATCCACCTCCCTCTTCTGACCTCCACAGGCATTGGATCACCCAGGAGCACTTACACTCAGGCAGGGAATACATTAACACACATAAAATAAAAATAATAAACAAAAATATTTAAAAATTATTCTATTACATAGCTATCTGGCAGTTCCACTCTAGTTTATTCTGGATGGTACTGTAGAAGGCAGAGTCATTCGTAACTCTCGTAATTAAGCCATTTCACAGCTTAAATACAGACTTTCTTTTTTTCTCGTGACAGGGTGAGAGAACAAGAGTAGCTGGGTTTTCCCACATGTGCTCATGTGTGTGTGTGTGTGTGTATGTGTGTGTGTGTGTGTGTGTGTGTGTGTTTCATGTGTGTGGGCACAAATGTGGGTACACATGTGTATGAAGGTGCACATGCCAGAGTCTGTACACATGCTGGTTTTGCTAGGCAACTTGATCTAGGGAGCCTTCACAGGTGGGCTGCGACTCCCACCTGACATTCATGTGCATTTCTGGGGATCCACACTCAGGTTCTCACACTGGCTGGCAAATGTCTTTACCACTGAGCCAAGCCTCTGGTAGTTGAGTTTTAAGTAAGTTCTTAAGCTTCTCTGTGTCAGTTACTTAATAAATAATAGCTAATATCTACTCTTAATGCTTGTGTATAAGGATTAGATGAGATGATACATATGTATAAAATTATGTTAAAGTTTAACAGAGATTCGGCCAGGAGTGGTGGCACACACCTTTAATCCTAGCACTTGGGAAGCAGAGGCAGGCGGATCTCTGTGAGTTCAAGGCCAGCCTGGTCTACAGAGTGAGGTCCGGGACAGCTGGAGCTACAGGGAGACCCTGTCTCAAAAGGACCAAAACAAATTTAATGGCGATTCAATTATACCTATTGTCACAAATTACATTTTTATTTCTGCAAACATTTTCTTTCTCTTTCCTTTCCGTCATGTCAGTAAAGTGATTGGGGAATTGCTGGTGAAGTTAGGCAATGGGATGGGAGATACAAGTTTTAATGTCTGTTTTGCTAAAGCTGTAACTATGCTTCAGCAAAAAGGCCAAGAGTTTGGAAAAGTAGCAAAACCACTTATAACTACCTTAACACATTGTTTAATGTGATGAGACGCCATGGTATGGACTTATAACTACCATGGCAAGTTAGCAACATTCATCCATGTGCTGAATTAGAACAACCTATATTAAGTGTTGCCATTCAGACCAGAATGTTCTCTTATCAAGAATAGGAGCATCATGGATGAAGAGGAGAAGAGATTGTAAGAGTCAGAGGTTGGGGAGGACTCCTGAGAAAGTGTCTTCTGGACATGACAGGGCCATTGCGCCCATGAGCTGCACATGATCAGCCAGATGATATTCCAGTACGGATGTGGGAGGGGCTCACGGGGCCTGGTCCTTGCTGAGGAGCTCTTTGAGGCTGATGGCTGCTAGGGCAGGGACAGTTGTCATTAGGGGTTAACTCTAGGCTGCCCATGCCCCACATCCATGTGAGAAGAACTAATTAGACAGGGTGAGTTATCAAAAATAGAGGACACGAAGTTGGAAGAAGGATACCGTGGGTATGACATGAAGTTGGAGGGGAATCTGGGACGAGTTGGAAGGATGTGAACAAAATGCAATGTAAATGTATGAAACTCTTGAATACAAAGTAGAAATGTATTCTGACAATTCTAGAAATAGCTTTAATTAGGAAAGAGCAGTAGAATAGAGGTCAGGAGACCCTGGTCCTACTGTTGGCCTGTTATTAATCACAGTGTACCTTTAGGTAACCCCAACTTTTCAGAGCATAGTTTTCTTATACCTGACAGAAGAGAATAAGGCCAGCTTTCCTTGGATTACCTGACATTATTAGAGCTAATTCTCTCAAAATAAATAAATAAAATAAAATAAATAAAATAAAATAAATAAAATAAAATAAATAAGAAAACCAGCTCTCCCTCTACCAGGAGTTCCTCAGCTAAGTCTGGGGCTTCTTCCCCAGTTTCCCACTTCTATGCTGGTTTTGTCTGGTTTGAGCTGGCATTGATTGGCCTTGTTCAGGCTGTTGTCATTGCTCTAAGTTCATCTGAGCAACTTCCCAGCCCCCTGGAAAACCCTGTCTCTTTGTAGTCACCCACCTCCCCTGGCTCTTACCATCTTTCCTCCTCTTCTCCCACAACAATCCCTGAGCCTTGGGCAGCAGAGGTTTGATATTGGTGTCCTACCCAGGGACAAGTACTCTGTGCTCTCTTATTCTCTGCTCTTTGCCACTTGTGGCTTTCTGGGATAGTCACCATCTGTTGCATGAGGAAGCTTCACTGCTGAGAGTTGAGAGATGCATTCATATTGTTTTCTGCCCCTTGTTCCACTATGTTTCCTGAGCTTTAGGTGTAGGGGCTTCAAAAATGATGTCAATATTCATTTTCTCACTTATTAAAAAGAGAGCTTGCTTGAGAAAAAGCTTAGGCTGCACAACATATACATAGGCTTACAGGACAAATTTTCTGTGAGTATATTTGTAACACATTCCCAGCATATACAGTAATAACTATGCCTGAAATGCTTTCCATTTAGCAAGTTAGTATAGATAACCAGAACGCTTAAAGAGGCATTCAAGTTTGTTCACAGGTTACGTCTCCAGTAAGCTCAAATGCACTCGACCCTTTCATTTTTCTCTGACCCTGCTTGGCTTGGGCTTTCTTCGTTTCTTCACTGTGAGTCTTTGCACCATGCTCTACCATTTTGTAAACCCATCCATTTCACTTTCCTAAACTTCACTTGAGTCTCAAGACTTCCTTTTCACCCTGCTCCTAGCTCCTCATTAATCTTCAAGGGTACCTTATGGGTACCATTTATACTTGCCAAAATAAAACTTCTTTATGATTGGACAGCCAACATGTCAAAGCATTCAAGCCAGAAGGAAATAACTTACCAATATGTAGGAACTAGCAGCAACAAAATGCAATTCAGTAGCTAAATGTATAGAAAATTTCCATTCTTCAGGTTGGACAAAGTCCCAAACAAACTATTCTAAGCACATGACTTCTAATACTATGAAACTAGCCAAGGTACAATAGGGCAGGGGTCCGTCTATTCTACTTAACTATGCATTATACAGCATGTTGTAGTTATAGCATGAGAGAGAAATATGGACTAGTACCTAAATCATGGCTCCTTAATTGTAATGTCTTTTTTTTCTTAATGCTTTTATTGATAAATTCTGTATTTCATTCATTATCTTTCAATCCAATTTGGACACATTCCCCTCTCCCCGCCCCAACCCCACCCCTGTTCATGCTTTCTGCCATACATGTCTTGCATCTTTCTCTCAGTCTTTCCAGTTTTTCCCTGCAGAGGCTTGTTTTGGGCAGAGTTTAACTGTATCATTCGGTTCTTTAACCCAGTCTTTATGTTGTTGTTTTTCCCTCGCCTTTGTATTGCTCCAACAGATGTCTATATAATCATCACATATGCATGATAATTATGACCTCTGAGAATAAACTGTATATTAATTCCAAAATATGTAGGAATTCGCATTAAATTGACTTAATTGTAGTAAGTCCTTGGTAGTTTTCTGGTTTAAATGTAAGGACCATAATGTGCTGTTTGAGGCTCTACATGGGACTGCATACCTGTAATCCATGTGTTTGGGAGGGTGAGGCAGGAGGATTCCAAGTTTGAGATCAACCAGTATTATAAAGTGAGACCCTGTCACAAACAAACAAGAACAAACTACCTCCTTGGGATGTTAGTTCTGAGGACTAAAGATAAAGAAAACTTGAAATTCACTATTCTTTATTACTACTCTGACTGAGATCATTGTCCTCACTGCCATCAACATCAGTATTATAAATCCTTTGAAGTTGGCAGAAGTTAACTAAATTTTTTCCTGAGGCAAAAATGTAGGACAAAAACCATTTTGAGTGAATTGCAAGATAGAGATGGCGCCTCAGAATAGAAGGGGAGAGAATTCACTAATAGTAGGTTATAGGGTTATTACCTGATAACCCCAAAATGTTATTATTTGATTCTACTTTCACAATTTAGGAATATATTATCTTCTCTCTTTACTTTTTCTTTTCATCACTTTCTGCATTTGAACTCTAATTGAAGAGGAAAGACCTTCCAGCCCGCCTGGCTTGGCAGGGGTTAGAGAATTTTCTGAGCAGACTCTATGCAATCTAGAAAAGGGGGGGAAACTACAGTTACATGAAATGTTAGAAATGTTGCAATGTTGTGGTGGCTGAGAACCATCTTTAACTCCAGTTCCAGGGGAATCTGATGCCTTCTTCTGACCTCCACAGCATTGCATGACACGGGTGCACAAACCTACATGCAGACAGTACAGTCACACACACACAAGAATGGAGTTCTATGCAGCAGTAAAGAAAGACAACGACATCACGAGCTTTGCAGGAAAATGGCTGGAGCTAGAGGACATCATGGTGAGTGAAATAACACAGTCCCAGAAAAACAAACGACAAGTAGTATCCCTCATCTGTGGATGCTAGTGCCAATTACCTAGTTGTAAGTATTTCTTGTGTAGGGCCCCCTGAGCTTTTGTCCAAAGCATTTGGGCATGATGCATATTGGAAACAACAACAGCAACAACAACAACAACAACAACAACAACAGAAAGGACTGCATCAAAGAACTGACTGAAACAGTGAACTTCTGCTCAAAACAGTCAACTTCCTCATGGAGAATATTGAGAAAGACTGAGAAAGAGATGAAAAGCATGTTTGGCAGAATGCATGAGCTCTGGTGGGGTGGGGGGATGGGGGGGAACAGGGGTGTATATTTTTGATAAAAAAATATTTTGTGAAAAATTAATTAATTAATTAATTAAAATAAATAAATAAATAAATAATTTTTAAAAAGTCTTGAAATGTTACAATGTTGTATTTCCTTCTGACATTAAAGTTCATGTAAAGGGAAATAAAATTTATTTCCTAGAAAGATCAAATGAGCTGTATAATATTAGGAAGCAAAAAGATAAGATGAAACACAGAAATATTGTATTCATGCTAATTGCAATTAAGAGATAAATTTCTTAACGTTTCTCAAAACAAATAATTTCAACTTTTGAGATTAAAATATTCTGAATATATAATGTTTCTGGTTCTACTGTTTTGTGCTAAGTGAAGAAATATGAGTTCCTCACACCATCTTCACATATACATGCTTGCGCACAGGGTTTTGTGTGTGTGTGTGTGTGTGTGTGTGTGTACATGAAAACAAGAGATTTTAAAGCCTTGTCTTTATATCTCTGTAAAAGCTGTAAATACAAATAAAACATTTTCTAATCCTACAAAGTAAATATTAGATTTGTGATTAAAAGTATACTGTAAAGCAGAATGTTTAAATGAAACCTAATTCTCATTTATTTTGTATTCTGAACTTTCATCTTTTGGGTTTTAAAGGTGATTTATCATGTGTTTATAGTCCACATTGAACTGATTTTTGATCAGGATGCTTAAGGTGAACAAAATTGTGAGTCTGAGCACAGGGTAATCATTATATACTTAGGACATAAGAAGAATATATAAGCACCCAGACAGAAAGCCTTGTCACATAGAATATTGGCTCGTTAACCCTGAAAGAACCTTAACTAATGCTAGCTGTGCTCCCAGCTGCACTTCCCACCATATTTGATATAGTCAACACTTGAAGAAGGCTTTGGAACTTGAAGGACAAGAGCAACCTTCTCTTCACTGGAACATTTTGTTAAACATTTTCTGTTTAACATAATACTGCTCTGGATAATTGTTTGCCTGAGGTTTCTTCCACAACCTGACCTTTCTTTTCTTAGGGTGAGTAGTACAAAACGGAATTATCCAAGTTATCCTTAAAGTGAAGTGTGTTCAAGAAGCCACCATAGTTTTCAAATTACCACAGAGTATTACTGTGAAGCATAAACCACTTTATTAGCTAAACCAAAGATAAAAGAAAAATCATTGTATCTGTTCACTCTATTTATTTAGCATATAGTTTTATCTACTCTCAAGCTTTGTGGTAAATTATGACAGTCTCGTTTGATTTTAGAGATAGAACACTGTGACTTGTTGCCCACAGGTGAAGAGGTATCTTGCCAGCACAAGTGGGTTCAAGCATCCCCATCCCTTCCCTAGCCAGAGACAGTGGCTGCTAACCAGGAGATAGAGTTGGGAGTGCACAGAGTCCCACAACTCTTTGGGCTTAGCAACCCCAGCTGAGGACACACTGAGCTGAGGAAGCTGGTTTACTTCCAGAGAAAACTGTAACCTCTTGACAACATGTCAGTTCCTTGCTCCGTCTTCCTGTGGTGATGTTTATCTGCTTTTTTGTTTTGTTTTATTTTTGAAATAAGAGGCCACTACTTTTCTCAGACTGGCCTCAAAATTCTGGGCTCAGCTGATCCTCTCATCTGCCTCCCAGGTGCCATCTTCTTGGTTTTTAATTCATTTTTGATTCATTACTTTACTGAGAAAGCAGAGAAATTAACTGCCTGTATGACTGTTCTCCTGACAAGTGAAGTGTAGCAGTTGCTGTGGTAGTGAGCATGAACTCAGAGTTGGTATCTGGGTCAACCCTTGATTTGTAAAGTTGGTCATGTTCTTTAATTTCTATGTGTTTTTGTTTTAAAAACCCAGATAATAATGGCCTATATATGTATATATAGGTGTATGTGTGTTTTACATTTTCTTAGTTATCGTGTGTGTGTGTGTGTGTGTGTGTGTGTGTGTGTGTTGCATGCTATGGTATGAAGTCAGAGGACAACTTACTTTGAGGGTCCCTTCTCTCCTTCGACTACATGGGTTCCCTGGTTTGAACTCAGGTAACTGGGCTTGCCTTCAAGCAGCTTTACCCACTGGGAAGATCTCACTGGCCCAAATGGCCCCTTTTGTAAAGAGGATTTTTGAAAACTGAGCAAGATGGTGCATATTCTCCAGCTTCATCAATGATGACCATCAATATTATACAAATTAAAGAGTATTCCACAGTGTCTGCTCTTGACCACTAACACACAGAGATTTCAGGAATCCTGTGGAACCCAAACCACTTCTCAAACTTGGTAAGAGGAGACTTCTGCTGAACAGTGTGAGTTCATGAGGTAGACCTTGCCAGGGATGACCCCATAAGTACAGCCTAAAAGTGAAATAACTCAGGTCAAGCACACATCTTTGAGAGAGGAAATAACTACCTTAACAGAGTCATAATGTTTTAGCTTCAGAGTATACTTTAGAGTCTAAGAGATGGGTTTAATATTTTTCCATCATACACAAATATGTGTGCATTATACTAAGAGTACGTAATTTCTATCATATATGGCAAAGCCTGGAATGAGAGAGCTAAACTGAAGCAGATTTATTCAAGTAAGACTTAGCCCAAACAATGTTTGAAACAGGTCAATCTGTCTAAAGGCCCAGCTTGTTCTTGAACAACCAAATGTTGCCATTTTTCTTGCCAGAATTCAGTCTAACTTGACTTAAGTTCTCATTCAAGTGAAAACTTCCCTATTATGTTCCCATGTTTCTTGTACCTATTTTGAATAGCAATTTAAAGGTGCCTGGATCACTTGAAAAAGGGCAGTTTACATCATCCTCAGCATCATAAGACCCAGATACTTTGCTTTGTCCTGAAGATCTGTCCCTTCCACTCTCATTTTGTTACTTTAGTTATGGTCAGAGTTATAAAAGTGTTATATACATGCTCAGGGCCAATACTTGATGGAAGGAGAGTTATTTAAGTTTTGTTATTTCATCTTAATTACCAAGGTCTTTGGAAACTACGATGTAAAGCAAAATGCCATTCCTCTAGCGCTTGTTACTGCCATGTTAATTCAACCTATGTTTATTCATCTCATAAAAGAGAATCATCCTCCAAAATCACATCCTACCAGGTTCAAAATGAGTCATTTCCCAGGAGCTGGGTAGTGCTTCTTGCCAACCCCCAAATAGCTGAGAACTGATGCCTTCTCCCATATTCTGTGGGCTCCTTAGTGGTTCATCACACATTTAAGTTTCAGGGAGATAATTTGTGACTCAATTGTGCAGTTCTTTATTAGAAGATATGGTGCCGTAAACGCTCACTTAAACTGCATGAATCAGTCATGGGAGGGCATGCTTGTCATCTCAGCACTTGGAAGGTGAAGAAGGAGGATCAGGAGGTCAAGACCAGCCTTGTCAACTAGTTAGTTTGAAGCTAGCTTGGGTTACATCTCAAAACAACAATAACAACAAAGCAGAAAAACAAAACAAGGAGAAAATAAATCAAAACCAAATCTCATGAATTGTCATCAAGAAATTTCTGTAACTTTTTCTGCTAAAGAATTCACAGAGAGTATCTGAATGGGTCAAAGTAATGAAATTCCATTCATGAGAAATGTGTAGGATGTTTGTTCATATATGCAGAATTCCCATCACTATAAAACACTTTAGTTTTATAATCCTAGGTTAAGGACATGTACCCCTTTAAAGGTTCCCCAAAGGTGCACACTCAGATGCTTTAAGGGAACCACCAAGCTCTTTGGTTGCACCCTGATTCCTGGAAGCCACACAGCTGCAGTCCTAGAAGTCTGACATGATTCCAAGTGAGCACCTTTCTAGAGATGGACCCAACAGTTACTTTCTCTTCAATTTACATAATAGACCTAGACATGACTAGAAGTGCTTTAGTGAGAAAACTGTTAAATGGATGAGCAATGCGACAAGTGGTCTAGCAGCTGAACTGGAAGGCAGGTCTTCAGTTTTCTATTCCTTTACTCTCTTCATGGTATCTTCTGCTGCCCACATTTTTCTTGAGAAGGCTTTGCATTATTTTTCCACAAAAATTTCATAAGCAATGGCCTCCTTGTTGAAAGAAGAAGGACACTAAATGAACTAATGATTTTAAGCAAACAGGACAATATTTTTATAGGTCCTGGATGAAGGGGTCACCAATCATTTCTCAGATTTATTCATGTCACATACCTTTTCATAGATTTGAAAACATTTAATATAACAGTGTATGACACATAAAGGAAACTTCCAGACAGTTATCTATAAGAACAGGCTGACACATCTCTCTTCCCAAGTTTTAACACAGTGGCTCTTCCCCAACCCAGATAAACCTCACAGGCATCCAATACAGAATCTGCTATCTGTACTTGAAAGTAACAACCTCCATATTTGGCTGAAAAGACAAGGAAGGAAGGGTATTTATTTTGCAGCAAACAGTTTCATAATTCTCTGTGCAACCTAAGCTGTAATTCCACAATACACAGTTTTACCCTTAAAAGGATCAGATTTTCCTTAAGCTATGCAATATGCCCTCTCTCCACCTACAATTGAACAAACCGATTGCTTAAAAATGTCTCCCGAAAGCAATAGATCATAGTACATGGAATCCTGTACCTGTCAATCTTTACACTCCTCCCATAAAATGTCCCTCCCTCAAATACTGCATTGGGTAAGTTAGGGGTTCATTATGAGTACGCCTCCATATTAATTGCTTTTCTGTAATACTGTTCAGGACAGAATAAAAGCACAGATACAAATCATGTGAAATCAGATGATGTCATATATTTTTAAAAATACACATGCACACACTAATATGTGTATATATAGTGATATATGCATATATGTGACATATGTGAACATATAACATGGGAAAAGGCCATAGATTGATGATTGACATCTAGAAATGAAGATCCAATTATAGAAGCAGATGAAAGTACCATAGCAACTGTAGTGGGAGAAAGGTTTGGGGTGTGTGTGTGTGTGTGTGTGTGTGTGTGTGTGTGAGAGAGAGAGAGAGAGAGAGAGAGAGAGAGAGAGAGAGAGGTCAATAACAGCCACCAGTAATCTTAATACTACATAGACACTGCTAGTCTTCATAGTCCAGGCAAAGCTATATGCACTTTATTCCTACCGAGAGCGCAGAGAGTTCTAGATACAATCAGCAAATTGAAAACATACAACCCAAAATACGGGCATCATGGCCCCTCTGGGGCGCCTGTGGAGATGGACGCTGTGCACGCTGGGGTACCCGGCTTGGGAGCTAGACCCACACTCGCACAGGTATTCCTTTCTCTAGGCCACCCAGGAGAAACACTTCTAGTGGTAAGCACCCGAGCTGGCTGGGGTTCACAGGCACACTCGGGGAAGCGCTGGAGAGAGGGGGAAACCTGGGGGGAAAGAGCAGGTCAGGAATTTGGGGACAGCAGCCTCTGCGCGTGTCCTGGTGTGGTCTCCTCGCTCCAATCCTATTCCGGACCCGAATTCGCTTGGGAGCTGGCTGGAAAGATCTGCATTATGCCAGGGCGCTGGGCCAACTCACCTCCACGAAATAAAAACAGGGCAGGAGGGTGACGCTGTCCTTGATCACTTTGCCCTTTGGCCTTTCCTTCGCCGACATCCCGGCCGCTAGCCCGGCTCCGCGTCCTCCTGGGGGCGAGGTGTGCACCGCGCGGCCCAGGCGAGCTGCCGGTTCCAGCCGCAAGCGCCCGGCGCCGCTGATGTCACATTCCCCGCGGGCACCGCTGGAGCCAGCGCGCTGCATACAGCGCCCCCGCCTTCCCCCGCCCCTCTTTGCAGCAACACGGCAGTTCCCAGAGCCTGGAGACCGCAGGTCTCCTTCTCTAGCCCTGCAGATTGCTCAGGTTTTCTTGGCGAGGGCTGGCCAGCTCCCTCCTGCAAGCTGTTGCTGCGATGGCTTCCCCTTCGTGCCAAGCTCCTTCAGCTCTTCACAGCCCAGGCGAGAGGCTGCTTGGCTGTCAGAGCTTGACGTCAAGAATCGGAAAAAAGGGGGGACGCGCTCCTGGTTTCTGCAGTGGCGAGGCTGAGGAACTAAGGCACCAGGTCTTCGCTGGTCTCCTTCAGGGGTTCCTCTGGGCTGGATCCAGGGATGCAACTTTGAGGCTCCCATAGAGCAGAAACCGGAGCAGCGCCCTCATCCACAGCGAGAAAAGCAACCTCCACCTGTGCGGAATTAAAACTTGGACTTCAGAGTGACAAGTAGGCCATGGAGGGAAGTCTCAGGGAACTGGCTGCTACCCAAGTGCCAGTCCCTCTAGAGTCTTTCTGCCCAGGGACTCCCTGGGCAGCACTGAGAAACACTATCAGCTGGGGGACATGGTAAGAGCTTGAGACAGGTCAGAAGGAAAATCTTCACTGGCTTCAAAGCCGGGGGAGGGTCTGTTCTCTTGCTGCCCTAGCACAAGGCGAGCTTTTTAGCCTAGGTCATACCAAAGTGTCTTCAGATGTTAGCCTCGAAGAGACGCTTCAACTGGTTGGCAGTGTCCGTGGTGGCAATCAGCTTTGTTAATCTTTTGGCAAACCACTATCAAATTATACACAAGAAAGAGATCCCAACAAACAAATAAAAATAGATTACACTGATGAAGATGACCCACTTTGGTGATCACTTGTTCTAGGTCATTTCCAGCATCTCCAAAATCTCGGTATCAAGCACTGGCAATTATCAGCTTGCTTTTCATCTGGTCATTTCCATTGCTGATCCAGGGGGTCTGAGGAAAGTTGGACACCATGTCCACTCACATTCGTGTTTTGCTGGTACCATCTCATGGACTCATTTTGCTAGGACTGTTTTTTTTTTTTCTAATTTATTATTTTTATTTTATGTGCATTACTGTATTGCTTACACATATGTAAGTGCACCCATGTCATACAATCCCCACAGAGGGGAGAAGAGGGGGTCAGATTCCCCTGAATTATGGACGGTTATCAGCCACCATGTGCATGCTGAGAAGAGCCTGGGTTCTCTGCAATAGCCACTTAGCCATCTTAACCACTGAGCCATCTCTCCAGCCCCCAGGATTGGGTTTTTGAGTCTTGAGGAGGAGTGGCTCATTTCCCCTCCCAGCTCACCACACTCACTTGGTGAAATCCCATCTCCAGATAAACAAGATGCTCTGTCTTTAGCAGAATGGATAAACACAGCAGAATAAAAACAGAGCATGTGATTTGTCACAGATGAGACTGGGTCCACACTCACTGTGCAGGTCTCCTCACACAGTCCTACCGTCCCCTCCCTAGTCCCTGTCCCTTCCCTGCCTTCTCTTTACTTCTCAGATGCTACTCAGCCGGCTTCCACTAATTCAGAAACATTGAGGCTTTAGAAAAGAACTATCTTATCTTTCAAAACTGAGTACTGGCCCACCCCCCACAACTACCACTCTGTGTCCTCTGGCAGGGAAGAAAAGCAGCTCCCTAACTGGTCTACCAGTGTATGCCCTTCTCTTCAGCACAGCTTGCAAGCTACTCCTTATCTTTCACCTGATAGCCAGAAGATTTCTTTTCTTCTTTTCAGAAGAAAAGAAATCTCTGTTGTGTCATTTCTCTCCCTAACTCTTCTAGGAGTTTCCCACTAAGCATAGGAAGCCCAAGCTCCTCATTTTGGTCCTGCTTGATTTTCTGACATCATTGACTTGGTTCTGGGTCCAGTGACAGGGGACCCGGGTTAGCTTTTTGGCGCCTTAGGGCATTTGCACTTAACTATTGTTATGAACTGAGTTCATGAACTCAGTTTTACTAACATTACAAGGCTAACAATTCATTTAATTCATACCTCTGTTCAAACTGTAGCTACTCAGTGAGGTTTTCCTTGGTATACCAAACAGTAGTCACAACTCAAGACTTCCATTCTTCTTTATTGTTTTCTATTATTTTATTGTAGTTTTGGAACTTACCAATATTTTAATGATTGATCAAATAGTTCTTTGTTAATTCTTTTATTGCCTGCTTTGTCCACTAGAATGCCAACTTCATGAGGTCAAGCACATTTTCATCATTTGGGAAATGGAACTGTGACCCACAAAGAGAAAGTCCTCAGCATATATCTGTGAAGAAGTGCACGAATTAATCAAATTCAACAGTGCATACAAAACCAGGTAGCATGTGCTTTTCCCACATATTACTGAACAATTTACAATTGTTGGTTGATTTTGTTAATCAGTAATTATACTTGTTATTGTCACCAAAATTACTTTGTGTGCCAGAGAAGGAGACTTCTTTCCCTCTACTTTCTTGAAACTTCACCAAAATTTCTAATCCTTAGTGGAGGTAAAAAAATAAGTTAGAAAATTCTAAGTTAGAATTTATCTTTCTAGAAAAAGCATTTCTAATGAGAGGAGTTGAAACCTAAAACTACAGTTAGTAACTTCCTAACTTCACTAGCAAGGAGCTCAAAACACTGCAGTGAGTGAATGTATTAGTCACTTTTCTGTTGCTGTGATAAAGCACCATGACCAAGGAACTTATAAAAGGAAGAGTTTATTTGAGCTTACGATTGATGGTTCCAGGGAATTAGAGTCCATTGTGGCAGGAGGCATGGTGGCTGGATCTGGAGCAGCAAGCCAAGGGTCACATCTCGCAAAGAGCACAGGAAGCAGAGAGAGAGCAACTGTAGACCACGAGGCTTGTTAAACTCACTAAGCCTGCCCCCAATAACCATACTTCCTCCAGCACTGCCACACTAAGACCTCCAAAAACAGTGCCACCAACTGGAGACAAATGTCTGAATACTTACAGCCTATGGGGGACACTAATTCAAACCACCACATTCCACTCCCTGGCCCCCATAGGCTCCCAACCATATAAAATGCAAAATGCATTTAGTCCAACCTTGAAAGTCCCCATAGTCTTTACCAGTTTCAATGCCATTCAAAAGTCTGCAGTCCAAAGTCTCTTCTGAGACTCAGGCCAATCTTCTAAACTGTAAGCTCCTGTAAAATCAAAAGACAAATTACATACTCTCAATGTACAGTGGAACCGAATACACATTCCCATTCCAAAAGGGAGGAATAGAGGCATAGTGAGGAAATACTGGATCAAAACAAGACCGAAAACCAGCAGGGCAAAAACCAAGTCCAGTAGCTCCATGTGCGACTTCTGGGACTTGACTTCCAAAGGGCTTAGATGGCTCAGCTCTTCCAGCTTTGCTTGCAACATACATCTCTTTCTTAGGCCGGTACCACTCCCTGTATGCAGCTCTCCTTGGCAAATATCTCACAGCTCTGGCATCTCGAATGTCTTCTTGGGGTTTCCGCTGCCAACAAGGCTTCACATTCACAGCTTCACGCAATGGCCTATCAGGGCCTTCTTTATGTAGGGACACCCCTGCTGCACTCTGCCTGACCTTGGCAGATCTCTGAAACCGTGGAGGAAGAACTGAAGACCCCTTCACTCTTGCAAACTTCATGCCTCTAAAGCCAGCACCACGTGAATGAAATTGTCGAATCTGGCTGCAAGTTCAGGATGGAATCTCTCCTACTTAACACATTTGCAATTTTTCTCTGCCCTGGACTTGTTGGAGGATTAGCTGGGTGTGGTCTTGCCCTTGATGGTACCGATTCTTTTGTTTACTTGTAAATTTCCAGGCCTCTCCTTAATCACTTTAGTCTCCTTATGAAAGGGAGCCTCTTCTTCACATGCCTTGGCCCCACCTTTAATCTTCCTAGTGCAGTTATCAGATCCAAACTGTACATTCTGCATTTCTTTCTGCCCCATCTGCTTTTCTTCACTGTAGATCTGCACAATATTCACCATTAAAAGCCACACCACCATTTCTACGTTAGGTTGTCTTGAAATATCCTCCACCAAAGACATCAGTCCATTGCTTTTCAAATTAGCATCAGGCAAGCATTTGGGCTGTGGGCAAACTGCTGCCAGACTCTATCAAAATATCTCAGTTGCTGCTTAAGTCTTTATCTTCCTCTGGAACCACATCTTTTGCAGCAATGCTTTCTTCCAGGCCTCCACTAGAATGGCCTTTTAAGCTCTGCTTACAGTAGTCAACAGCCTTTCTAGCCCAAAGTTCCAAAGTCTTCCACATTTCTCCAAACATCCACATGGTCAGGTTCTTCACAGACAACACCCCACTCCTGGTACCAATAACTGTATTAGTTACTTTTCTGTTGCTGTGATAAAGCACCATGACCAAGGAACTTATAAAAGGAAGAGTTTATTTGAGCTTATGATTGATGGTTCCAGGGAATTAGAGTCCATTATGGCGGGAGGCATGGGGCTGGATCTGGAGCAGCAAGCAAAGGGTCACATCTCGCAAAGAGCACAGGAAGCAGAGAGAGAGCAACTGTAGACCATGAGGCTTGTTAAACTCACTTAGCCTGCCCCCAATAATGTACTTCCTCTAGCATGGCCACACCTTCTAAGACCTCCAAAAACAGTGCCATTAACTGGAGACAAATGTCTGAATACTTACAGCCTATGGGGGACACTCATTCAAACCACCACAGTGAATAAGGACAATGATTTTTTCTTTCTTGCTTTAAAATTTCTTGTAGATGGGACTCAAAAATGGAAAAATAGATATGTAAAAGGATGACCCTCTAGAGTACTATATAAGAGGCACTTTTCTCCTTAGATGTCTACAGCAACAAGTAGCTCCTGCTCTCGCAGAATTCATAAATGTTTATAGAGATGCTGTATAGGTGAGACACATAAATCAGTCATAATAAAAGACTCACATGATGTTCCCTATAGATCAGGTACTGTTATAAAACTCTCTGTGCCTTTCCTTTAATTCTTAAGAGATCTTTATGAACTGGGTACCACTACATCACATTTTACAGTCAAAGAAACAGAGAAGTTGGTTACTGCATGATGAATGACAAATAAAATTAGTGAGTTTTTTTTTAATACAGAGGTTGTTTCAAGCTTTGTGATCTAAAGAGCTACACACACTGTCTCTCTGAGCAAATGCACAATTACACCTTGTGATACAGAATCTTAAAGAAAGAATTATGTTGCATTGTAATAACCATGGCAACTTCTTATGTGGTGATCAAGAAAGACCCGGAAAGGAGCTGACAGGCAAGCCACTCACAACATGAAGCCACCACGAGACATTCTTGAATTTCGGTCCATCCATAGGCACCATGTAAATCCACATTTGGGCCAGGGGGACATGATGTTGAGTGTTGTTTCAAGTAAACTAGTTGAAGTTCTTCACCAAAATAGTAGCATCAAAACAACCTAATGTGCTTCCAATAACTTGAATGCTTTCAATGGAAATCTTGTTCAACTGAAAAAGGGCACCCACTGAAAAAGTAGCACTTTGACATTTTAAGACAGAGTATTTCACAGCACAAATAACCAGAGGAAAATGCCTTAAATGCACTTGACATCATTATTAAATCTGTCAGGTTCCTTATCTAAAAGAGAAAAGAGCAGTTTTTTCTCTGCACTGGTTTTGGGGGTCTCACAACTAAACACAAACCACTTTTACTTCCTTAATAACTACTCATCCTGGGGGCTGGAGCGATGGCCTAGCGGTTAAGAGCGCCGACCGCTCTTGCAGAGGACCCGGGTTCGATCCCCAGCATCCACATGGTGGCCGAGAGCCGTCTGAAACTCCAATTCCAGGAGAACTCCAGTTCCAGGGGAGTCCGACGCCCTCTTCTGACCTCCGCGGCTTTGCACGTCACGGGTGCACAGACTTGCATGCAGGCAATACATTCATACACATACGGAAATAAATAAAATAAAAAAAAAATAACTACTCATCCTACAGATTTTTGCATGATATTTGTCTTTAAGTTTATAAAGTATGTTTAATTGTGATTTAGCAATCTTTTTTCCAAGACATTAACTTGCTTCATGACATTTTGAAGAGACAGTGGAAGATTTTATTGTGTTTTCCTAGAAAAGAAAGTCTTTAAAAGAACTGCGTGTGAGATTGCAGGAAGCAGGACAGCTGTGGGAGGTGGAAATGGAGGGAGGGAAGGGGCATTTTTAAAAATTTTAAATTTTATTTATCTTCGTATGTGTATGAATGTACTGTCTGCATGTAGGTTTGTGCACCCGTGTCGTGCAATGCCGCGGAGGTCAGAAGAGGGTGTCGGATTCCCCTGGAACTGGAGTTAAAGACGATGATTTTCAGCCGCCATGTGGGTGCTGGGGATTGAACCTGGGTCCTCTGCAAGAGCAGTTGGTGCTCTTAACCGCTAGGCCATCTCTCCAGCCGGGGAAGGGGCATTTTAACTTAACTCAGTTTCCTCATCTAAAAAGGAAGGTTTCTGCTCTCTGCAGTCCAGCTTATGTTGTTCTTTCTTCTTCTGGTGACTTCCTTCCCTTTCATGATGAATCGTGCTCCTCACATAGTCAAAACTGGACTGTAAAGGACCGTGTTCTGACTCCGTCAGAGGAAGTGGCAAGATAGTCACTTGAATGCAAACATTTCTGCTATTCCCCCAAGAACTAGAATCTTGAAGGAAGTGATACAGGCAATTCTTGATGTTGATTGACAGGAGAAGTGAAGACAAAAGTTATTATGCTGGATCTTCAGAACCGCCCCCTTCGCCTTTCCTTTCAGAAGCCTGGATATTGCCCTTCCTATTGCTTTTTTAGGGGTTGCTACTTTTTCCAAGTAAAAATTTCCCCTTTCCTTTTCCTTCTCATTCTTTCCCTCCCTTTGCCTCTTCTCTTTCTTCCCCTCCTCTCCTCTCTCTTCCCCTCTTCTTCTCTCCCACTTCCTTCTCTTTTCTTTACCCCTCTCCTTCTTTCTCTCTCCTTTCATTAACTTAGTAAGAACTCATTTTCAGAGCAATTCATCAACCTCTTTACTAATAATACGAATAGCTCATGAGACTTTCACTTACTAGAGAATTAACCAAAGGGGGGGGAAAATATATATATATATATAATATGAATAATGCAATAGTCTTTCTGGCAAGTGACTTTTTTACTTTTTTAAAAATTTATTTATTTATTTATTTTTATTAACTTTATTTCTGTATGTGTATGAATGTATTGTATGCATGCAAGTCCGTGCACCCGTGTCGTGCAATGCCGCGGTGGTCAGAAGAGGGTGTCAGATTCCCCTGGAACTGGAGTTCTCCTGGAATTGGAGTTTCAGACGGTTCTCGGCCGCCATGTGGGTGCTGGGGATCCAACCGGGGTCCTCTGTAAGAGCGGTCGGCGCTCTTAACCGCTAGGCCATCTCTCCAGCCCCGCAAGTGACTTTTTAAAATATAGTTTTCTGTTTCCTTCTGTCACTGATGTATATCCTCCATAGATTGCTTTTTACAACATGGTAAGAAGTGACTTAGTTCTCTTGAGCCTGGTGCTCTAGGATCATGTTTTGTTCTGTGAGACAAAGCCAGAATTACTCTTGAGAAACAGCATGGCAGCAACTCATGGAATAGTGATTGGTGGGAAGGTAGAGCTTTGTTATGGGTGTGTATATTGCACCACTGTGTTGGGAAGGAATTCCAACTGTCCTACAACATACTGAGCTTCTTCATGGTTAGCAGAAGCTGGGCTTTAGGAAATGGAACACCCTCAGCTTGGGTTGTTTACTGGGGCAAATGATCCTGATTGAAGGTGGAGCAGCATCTGGAAACACAGCTGGGCTTTTTTTTTTTTTTTTTTCTAGAGGTAATGACCTAGCAGAAACCTGGCGCAAATTATTTCACTGTTTCTACTAACAAATCAACTTTTTTTTTTTTTAACAATGCTCTATTTTTGTCCATAAGCTCAAGTTTTTCACTTAACAATGTATTATTTTATTTGGAAGTTTTATATTTAATGCATTTTCCAATGTGTTTTGCTTATAGATTGTAAAAATGTATTTCATTTTTTTCTACTGAGTTATATGAAGATGATCCTAATTCTCTTTTTGCAGTGTGGTTTAATACACTGAGTGAACACGTGCTGAGAAACACAGACACATTAATTGGCTATTCTTTTTCCTTTACTGGCATATTATGCAAATGACTCTCTTCTACTTCACTGGAGAGTAGCAAGTGTCAACTAATTAAAATATTCAGTAGCCCCATTCAGCCAGTCAAAACATCTTATTATTCTTGATTTATTCATATCTTTTGTCCTTGTGTTTGGTCTTCACACTCTTTGGCTTTCCAATAAACTTTGACCTTGTATACTAGTCCCCTCCTTCTTCCATGGGCATCTATTAAAAGCTGGAGCTCACAGCTACAACTCCATGCTCTTCCATCACCCTGGCATTCCTGTCTCCACTGTCCTCCTTCTCCTCCCCCACTCCAGACATCTGTCCTCAGATAAGCTTGCACGGTTCTATTTGTGCTAGGTTCGTCCTCCTTTCATACATTCTCCCGTGAACTTCTCTCAGAGAGAGCTCCCTGCCAGTTTAGCCAATCAGTGAGCTCCAGGTTCACTAACGAGACTGTCTCAAAAAAAAAAAAAAAAAAAAAAAGATACAGGTGGTGCACATGTTTAATCCCAGCAATAGGAGTTAGAGGCAGATGGATCTCCGTGAGATTGAGGCCAGTTTGGTCTACATGGTGAGGTCCAGGTGACCCTGGGCCACAGAAAGACCTTGTCTAAAAAAATATGGAGAGACGGGGCTGGAGAGATGGCCTAGCGGTTAAGAGCGCCGACCGCTCTTACAGAGGACCCGGGTTCGATCCCCAGCACCCACATGGCGGCCGAGAACCGTCTGAAACTCCAATTCCAGGAGAACTCCAGTTCCAGGGGAATCCGAGACCCTCTTCTGACCTCCGCGGCATTGCACGACACGGGTGCACAGACTTGCATGCAGACAGTACATTCCTACACATAAATAAATAAATTAAAAAAAAATATGGAGAGTGATAGAGGAAGACATCCAACAGCAACTTTGGGCTTTCATCCATATGTGCACCCACATGTGTGCAAACACACACAAGCATGGACACACACACACATTCATATCTGCCCACATATAGGCACCCACTCACTTGGATATATTATACACACATACACACACACACACACACACACTCACACACACACACACACAAGGCAATAAAATTAAATAAATCCTCCATGATTTTGCATTGGCTAGGATATTGTGTCTAATGGTATATAAGGCTTTCCATGGTCTAACCTCCATCAACTTGTACATCTCACCATTTTTAAGAACCAACTGAAGTGGTCTTGGATAAATCATAGACTTTTTTGAAAAAGTTTTCATCAGATTATTTTGAAAATAATTTTCAACTTTCAAACACTGACCAATTTCCTTATAAAGTTTCTTGGTGTTTGGTAGAGCCTATTACATTCTACCCCAAAGGTCTTAATTTATTTCTTGGAAATGTGAGTCATGTTTTATTAACTTTTTTCTCTTGACCATCACCATAGTATTTTGTCCATATCAAAAGTGAAGGGAATATTAAATACATAAATTCCATAATTTCTACCCTTCCCTGTAGTAGAATATCTAACCTGTTGGCCTTATGACATGATATTGTCGTCTACCAATGTGCTGGGCTGCATCCATAGCTATCGTGGGATTCATGGGATCCATGGGCCATGGTTTGAACATGCATGAATTTTCACAATTATCACTATAACACAGGAGCAACATATCAATTCTGAGTAAACATTTATAATTTATGATTCTATTGGGAAAAGCATTCTTCATCTCGCTCCCTATTCCTTCCCTCAAAACCTTGTGAACATTGTCAACTCTTAGAAGAAGTGTGAAAGGAATCTGACATCTGTAACCAAGAAGCTATTCTAATTAGCTCAGAGCGGCTCCTGTTTTCTCCATTCCTCAGTAATTATCCGCAGGTTGTGTATTTAGAAGTTGGACTATAATTAGTCTTATATGAAAGTTTTGAACATCTCTTTGGAGATGTCCGGAAGTATGCTTTAATAAAACATATCTGTATCCAGTCCTTTCCACTTCCAGTGTCTAACCACTCACATATCTTAAATATTGTTTTGCACATTCCTCTAAATTCTTCTGACAATTCACTGTCTCCATGAAAATTTCCAGGGTGGTCTTCAGGCTATGAAAACTTCAGATACTTTTTATCATGTACACGCTACTCATTTCATTTCATCTCTATATGTCTTTATGTGGCCTTTGGAAACATTTTCCCACCTTAATTGTTTAATTCTGTCTTGGGCTGTGACTTCTATTTTGTCATAATAAGTTACAATCTATCTATGTGATGGAGTCTTTCACTTGAATGCTCTGGTGATAATCATCATGTCTTATAACCAGTTCTATGAAACATAAGGGACATGGTCCAACCGTTTTTGGAACGAATTAATGAAACAGGCTTATGGGCATGAAAACCGACCTGAGGCAAGGGAAAAAAGTGATTCTTAAGCTTTGCCAACATTCATGCCACTTTTGTTTGCAAGGCATTTCCCAGTAGGTCTTTGAAAAGAGGCAAAGCAAGATCATTCCTAAAGTTAGTTTATCATGTAACTTTGTCATAAAATAATTATAGTTTAATTCAATACACAGCAATATATGATACTTGACAAATATGCACTTAAATTATTCATCTGTTGTTGCTCCTCTGATATATTTTTAATAATTAACACTTGAAATAAACTATTTTCATGCAGAAGTTATTTTGATGGACAAAGTTATGTAAATATGATTTCAGGCATATATGGCTTTACATTGGTGTAGGATAGTCAGCTTCTTTCTACAAATATGGAGACAGTGCTCATGTCAATTGTTGTATTCATTGACATGCCCATGGAATTGTAGCTGATTAATTTGTTATCAAATGAAATATTTGTCACAAAGATCTTTCTAAATTGAGAGAACTTACTTCCAAATAGAGACTAATATGTGGTTCTAGGACACGAGAACCTTGTCTAATTCTACACAGGTAATCAGAAGCTGAGTAAAAAATTGAATGAGGCCTCTTGTTGGTTCCCAACATCTCATAATCATGGAACTTTATTCAGAGATGGCTACAAAATTAATAGAAGTCTGTCAGAAAACCTTCCCACATGCTTCATAGTCAGGGTCCAGAGGGAGGAACATTCTTCTGTTTGGATGGCAAGGCTGTACAGTTGGAACACCTAGGTTGCCTCTGATTGTCTCCTTGGACAAATGAGAACACCTTAACATCAGAAGAAAATAAAGCAGTCACAGAGAAGGATGGACTAGAGATATATAGACACCCCCATATCCCTTGATTGCCTCTCAGAACTTGAAAATAAAACCTTATTGCTGAAGACATACATACTTCAGACACAGGATTTAGAGAAATGGAGTTGGAACTGACCTGGAAGCCACCTCCCCTGAAGGCTAGTTCTCATAGCTTTGGAGAGCTGCTAAGGGAGAGGAGCCATCGACGGTCCAACACCAGCTTTCAGACCAAATATCCACATCAGTGTCTGACACAGCATAAGACATTGATGCAGTAGTGGGACCTTTATCTCGGGGGTAATCAATGGCTATCTAATTGGACTTGAAGTCCACTCAGTGGGAGGAAACTCATGTGTGGCACTGTAAACATTTGTGAAATACATATGTATAGAGAAACCATAGACCTTAGAGAAAGCCCCAAGACAAATGTAACTTCTTACTCTGTGCATGATATGTATCCTTATATTTACAGACACGCATCACAGTCACGCATCAAAAAAGCTTCTTCTTTTTTTTTTTTTTTTTTTTGGTCTTTTTGAGATAGGGTCTCCCTGTAGCTCTGGCTGTCTTGGAACTTGCTCTGTAGACCAGATTGGCCTTGAACTCACAGAGATCCATCTGCCTCTGCCTCCCGAGTGCCAGGATTAAAGGAGTGTGCCACCACACGGTGCCAAAGGAGCTTCTTTTGCGCAAGACAGAAACTATTACAGAGCACCACAACTGGTCATGCACAGACATGTCTGTGAATGGCCCAAGCCTAAGTGGCACATCTACAATACAACCTCTACATCTAAGGCTTGTGCAACATAGAACAACAGGTAAGGATGACACTAATGAATCTCTCAATTCTCATTATTGAAGCTCCCTCCTGAAACAGAGGGCCAGGGACACACAAGGTCATAAATAGCCAAAGCATGGAGAGTACAATTATGCAGAATGTGGGTCCTTGGACAGGACTCCAATATTAAACTCTACCCACGCAGGGCTCAGGTACCACTGAAGAAGAGGGGATGGAAAGATTGTAAGAACCAGGGAGGAGGAGCATGACTACATGGAAATAAAGTCCTACAGGCTCCCAAAACCTGGCCCATATAAAACTACAGCAATGGTGTCAGCATTACACAAGACCCGTGCAAACTCAGGGGGGCAAATTCCATCATAGAACTGGGGAAATGGGCAGCAGACCCCAATCTTAACAGAGGAAATACTGGCAGCTGATTGTTGCTAGTAGAGGAAGAGCTGCTCTTAAAGAGAGGGAGTCTAGATAAACTGACTAGACCTCAGTAGATGAATTTTCACTGAGGAATGTCTGGGGCCCCTAACTTGACACAATAGACCTTGACACGAATGACAGAATGTATGAGCTCCAGTGGAGAGGCCTGTGGGAGGTGCCAGTGCGGAAGGGGTATGAAGATGATTTAGATTGATTGAGATGTTCTGTGTGATGAAATACACAAATTTCATTAAAAATTACCAAAATTAGTGAATTATATAGATTATATACTAATAAAACTTTAAAATAAAAAATAAAACATATATAGATGCCTATGTGTTTTCCTTCCTGAATTGAGTTACCCACCAACAGATCTCCTACACAAACATATCTGAATTTCAGCCACATGAGTCAATAATTTGTTTCCTCAACCATTTTCAGTGAATTTCTTCTACTTGTTACCAAGAATACCTTTATAATACACACCATAAAAGGCACAGAAATAGTGTTAAAGAACTTGTGGGGATTTTTCTGTGGGAATAAGTTATGCAGCACTAGCAGCCAATATCATCTGATTTCAAGCCACCGTCCATTCTGTGAAGTGTAATCTTAGACTACAAATTAAACCTCAACACAAGTTACACATTGATACTTAATTTGGGGCCACCCACAATTTGCAGGGAGTGATGATGACAAGGATCCATCAACCCCACCTCTATAGTAACCCTGGAGCTTCACCAACTGTGGGAACACACAGATTGCCCATGTACAGAACTCACTGGGGTTAAGTGAAGCCATAAGTTTTGGTTGGTGAATTGCGTGTAGTACCTTGGCAAGGTGTGTGTTGGCTGGTACTAGGAAGGCACTTGCAGGGCATATATAATTAGAGACTGGAAGTCTAAAAGAATCAAGACATGAAGGGTTGGCTCAATTGGCATTTTAAAAAATAGAGTATTATGCAATTAAGAATGTCTAGTTCTTCTAGAAAGGACTTTACGCCTTTTGAAGAAAATAATCTCAGCCCCGGGTAAAAGTTTCTTTTAAAGGTTTTGCATGTGGCAAGCTAATGGCATTCACATACATGAGACTGTTGCCTTAATTTGAGCCTGAAATAAAAAGATTTATTGAGTGTTTGTGTGAGTGTGTGTGTGTGTGTGTGTGTGTGTGTGAAGTGTGTGGGTGCTGGGGGAGACCAGAATTCTCTAGGCCTCTGGAATAGCAGCAAGCATGCTTAACTACTGAACCATCTCACCAGTTGACTCTTATTAATTTTTTTATTAATTTTTATTTATTTATGTATGTGTATGAATGTATTGTCTGCATGCAGGTCTGTGCACCCGTGTCGTGCAATGCCGCGGAGGTCAGAAGAGGGTCTCGGATTCCCCTGGAACTGGAGTTCTCCTGGAATTGGAGTTTCAGACGGTTCTCGGCCGCCATGTGGGTGCTGGGGATCGAACCCGGGTCCTCTGTAAGAGCGGTCGGCGCTCTTAACCGCTAGGCCATCTCTCCAGCCCCCTAACTCTTAAATAAACCAAAAGAAAAAATATGTTGGGGCCCACCTTCACTTTGGAAAGTGTAGCACTATATATGGTAAGTAGGTCTCACCATCCATAAGGAAGGGTTTCACACAGATGTGGGTCCAAAGAAATTCCTTCTATATCTTCTCTGTAGCTGGAGAGATGAATCTGTCTTTAAAAAGCTAAAATTTTTAACAGAAGAAAGTGACCCAGACCAAGATCCCAAGATGTAATGACAGAGTTCTGAACTAGTAGGTTAAGAATGGGCATGGCCAGGCGTGGTGGTGCACGCCTTTAATCCTAGCACTTGGGAGGCAGAGGCAGGCGGATTTTTGTGAGTTCAAGGCAAGCCTGGTCTACAGAGTGAGTTCCAGGACAGCTGGGGCTACAGGGAGACCCTGTCTCAAAAAGACCAAAAAAAAAAGAATGGCCATGGCAGTAGACCACGTTTCTCAGAAGTCAGTGAGGGAATCCCAGCAGCTTCTTGCTTACTTGCATTGAACTGTTGGGAACCAGAGTATGGCAAAAGTGGTCCAAACTTGACACAGGAAAAATAAAGCTCTTCAATTCTTCATTTTCTGTTTTCTGGACTGAATACTTGGAGCAACAAGTTAGTCCTTGGAGATTTGGAGTCCTGTAGAGGCAGTGGTTTGGAAATGGCCAAGCCACAGGCCAAATCACTTGTATTTCTCAACAGTGCATTTAGAACACTCTGCACCCAATTCTTACTGTTTTAACACTACATGGCAGAGTCACATAGGTATGACAGAGACCCGCGAGGCTACCAGAAACTAGAATATTCACTCTTATGTCCTCTGCAGGAGGGTTTGCTGATCTAATTCTTAGAGAATTCTGAATTTTAGCCTGAGTTTACACTCAGCCGTTACTGCCCCAGAATGAATCCTAACTCTTCCCTCATAGTCTGTTTCTAACCAATCTGTCATGACTGAGTTCTTCTATAGCATTTTATTTTACCGCAATATCTAGAGCTTGGCTCTTACTGTAGAATTCTATGTATGTGAATTCACTAAACACTGAATTTCTGAGACTACTTCAGACATACAGGGATAACATGAACACAAACTAAAGTCTAGGTTATTTTTATAAAAGTTGACAGAAAGGAAAATATTCTTTAATATGCTATAAAAATAAGTAGAGTGATATTTTTATGTGACATTTAAATTTCAGACATCTATTTGCCTTTGCAAATATTATTCAGAGAAACTCTTAAACCTTAAAATGTCATAAAATGGCAAAAGCCACATTATACAAATATCTTTAATTTGTTCAATCTGTGCTGAGTTCTTTGAAAGTTATTTAAAATGGCATGCTAATCAGAGTAAATTAACCAATATTTCAGGCAAAGCAGATGGCACCTTGGTTTTAATGTCATTTGAACACTGGAACCAAATGTTGTATTGATTAGAAAGAAATGTGATTAGATTTGATGGAAATAATTTGTTTTGTATTGTTGGACCATCATAACATGATATAATTTCAAAAAGTAGTTATTTTGAATGTGTACCCACATGCACACATAAGAAAAGAGTAACTATATTCCAGTATATACAAATCTATGTATATTTAGTGAAATTTGGGATAAAATAAAAATGTATATAATTTTATAAATAGCAAAAGATGAGAGAGGCTGTGATTTAGATAGAGCTTGGTGTCCTCTAAGGCTTCACATTTGAATCTAATATTATAATATATGAGAAGGGTATAAGCATGGAGCCTTCTAGGAAGTGTCAGGATTAAGGATACTTGGTGTGCTTTCTATGGTCTGAGTGCAGCAGCTTTATATAAGTGGAAGAAAAAAACTCATGTTGGTGCATGCTTGGAATCTTAGTGAGAGGCTGAGGCAGAAGGATTGTGAATTCATGGCCAATCTGGATTATATAGGAGATTCTTTCTTCTTGTTTTTATTTTTTTTTATTTTTATTTTGTGTGTGTGTGTGTGTGTGTGAGAGAGAGAGAGAGAGAGAGAGAGAGATTGATAGAGAGAGAGAGAGAGAAAGAGAGAGAGAGACTGAAGACTAAAGTAAAAACAGCAGACATTTGTTCTTCTTTTTGAAGTGGTCACATATGAACAATAGCAAGGAATATGTATTGTGGTTCACACACACACAACACACACACCTTATCTGCATGACTTACCCATAATTTTCTTCATATTATCAGAGAATAATGAAAATTTTATTCTTTTAATCTAACAATTTGATTTTCTATTTATTATTTATTTATATATTTATTTATTTATTTATTTATTTATTTATTTCTGAGATGGGGTCTCCCTGCAGCCTCAGCTGTCCTGGAACTTACTTTGTAGACCACGCTGGCCTTGAACTCACAGAGATCTGGCTGCCTCTGCCTCCAAGTGCTGGAATTAAAAGTGTGTGCCACCACGCCTAGCTCTTCTTTTTATTTTTTTAAATATTGAAAATAAAGATGCTTTATAATTTGCCTCTAATAATCTCACTATTTGAAATCTCGTGGAAATTCTTGTTTCTACTTGTTTTCAAATTCAGCCTCTACAGGCTTAAATTTGTTCTTTCATTGTATCAGTCACTAAAACTGAAAATTTGTTTTTAAAGTATGTTTAGAAGTTTGTTTATGGTCATTTCTGCCACAGTAGATTTACAGTTCTTTCTGCTGGGCAGTGTTATTTGCCTGAAATCATCTCAACTGAAATTCAAGTTGAGATTTCCTCGTCAGAGGATCAATACAAAATAGGCTCAAAACTGCAGGCAAGGGCAGTTCTATCTGCGGTTCACCTTTTTCCTGAAGATGTAACCTCCAGTATCCCATCTGATTAAAATTTGCGGAGATGGCATACCCCACTGGAAGCCCGCTCTGGGTTTTGAGTCGAGTCTGTTTCTGCTACCCATAGACTGCCATCATACAGGACGAGTGTCTGGTATCCGCCTGTGCTCTGCAACTGACTAGAGTGCCTTCTGTGCTCCAGTGTGTCTCTGGGATCTTGCTTCTCTTAATTTTGCTTAAAAATGAATTCTTAACTCTCTGGTAGCCTTTCAATGATTCTAAATGTGCACACACACACACACACACAAATACACACACACTCACACTCATGCACACACAAATTGCAAATACATATTCCAGTCCTGCTTTCTTTTGTGCTGATGTAGTCACATTGGCATCCCCATATAAAAACGGGGCAGAGCCCTACCTGCTGTGGCAGTGAGGCAGTCTTGTTTTACTCTGCAAAATCACAAATCTGATATTTGGGTAAGAAATTTTCAGTTTCTTTCTGCCAACTATTTGCTCAGATAATTTGTAAACTGTAAAGAAACCAGTAAATGTTAAAAAAAAATAGTTTGGGACAGAGTCTCTCATGTAGGTGAGGCTGGCCTAGAACTCATTTCGTATATCACACAAGCTTCGACTTCTCTATCCTTCAACTTCAGCCTCATGAATGCCGGTATGCACCAACACACCCAGCTGACATTTCTTATTTTTTCCCCTTCTGTAAAAAAATACTGTGGGGTATACAAAGAAATAGGCTCTCTGTATTTTCCACCTTTCTGAAGATCCTTTCCTCCTCTTTCTTGGCTTCCTTTCTAGTTTTGTGACCTACAAACACACACATATAAATAATAATCTGTACACATGTGCATAATTTTAAATCTAAATCTAGGTTCTTCAGTTAGGAAAAACATGCACAATTTTTTTTTGAATATGGCTTATTTCTTTTTCTATGATGAGGTATAGTTTCACCCATTTTCTTACACATGACAAAATTTTATCCCTTTTTATGTTTGGATAAAACTCCGGTACATATACATACATACATATATATATATATATATGTATATATATATATGTATATATATATATTATACATATAATATATTCGTGTAAGTATTGATGCGTATCCTGATTCCATAACTTGGCTACTATGAATAATGTGACAAAATCAATGTCAAATGTCAACAACAACAACAACAAAACTCTCATCTCAAAGAGGGGAAGAGATAGTTTATTCTGGAATCAAGTATGAGGGACCATGGCCTGGAACACAGATTCAGTTCACCCCAAATTCCATGTTATAATGTGGTAACAGTTTGATGATTTTTTTTCTAGTAATATAACAAAAAAAGTCATAAATAATGGGAATTTTAAAATATAGTGGTAGCGTCATCAGGTAAGCGGTTACAGCACAGCCAGGAAATCTCTGCTGCAAGCTCGGCTGCATCTGATAGTATTACATCTTTTGGTTGATGGAAACTAGGATTCAGTTAAATGAACACATTTCAAAAGTTTTCCATGATTATCACTGGATGGTAGGTCACAAATAGAGTTGGCAAGAAATGGCTACTAAGAGGCTAAAGATAGTCCAAGATCATTTGTAATTTTCTTGCAACATTCCTGTCTCCTCACAATCAATGGAGTTCTTAACAGCCTTGCAGAAGATTCAGTGTGTGATATGGTTATTCCTAGGAACTTCCATTCATAACACATATGTCTGTGGTCTGTTGACTTGGGTTTCTTTGAGTGGTTCATGTCTATGACCTGTCTAACAGGATTGTGTAGTAGATCTATTTTAAATTTTTGTGGAACTTCCATAATGATTTCCACAGAGCCTGCCCAAGTTTGTATCCCCACCAGCGGTGAATAAGGATTCATTTTTCCATGTATTTGCTGGCATTTTTTGTCAAGGGAAATATTTTTATATTTCTTAAGCATATGTATTTTGAACAAATTTTAGGTATATTTACTAGGAATAGTACATAAAAGTTGAAAGAAAATCTCTCTAGGAATGATGCAGGTTTCTTTTCCCTTTAATATTATTAAGAGATGTTGTTTAACAGCCCCTACATACCTTTTACTTCAGAGTTAAAGAAATCTGGTTAGTCTATTATAACATAGTATATCATATTTTTTAGAAAACATACCTGTGAAAACTGAAAAACAAGTAATAATATAATGCAAATATATAACACTGAAAATTGCAATTACCATCATATTACAATTTCTTTTAATTGAGAAACGAAAATGGCTGGGCATGGTGGCACACACTTTTAATCTTGGCACTTGGATGGCAGCAGCAGGTGGATCATGAGTTCTAGGCTGGTCTGTTCTACATAGTGAGTCCAGGCAAGCCAGCAGTACATATCATGTCTCAAAAAGAAACAAACTATAAATAAGTAGAAGAAAAACCGAGTCAATACCTTACTTAGTTTTATCATCCCAAACCACTAAACTATATCCACCTGCAAAAAGTTAGAGAAATCTACACTCCTCTTCATCAGGCTGGCTCCTGACTTATCAATAGCCTTGTATGGACAGGAAGTGGAGGAACTCTCTCCTTTCTCTGAAGAAAAGATTCCTGTGTTCCGGCTTACATTCTGTTCAGAGACTACAACTCCAAAAAGCCACAAGGAGAGACTTGCAAAGTGGGATTGCACTGAAATCAGAAAATTATCTCCTCAAAGTAAAACACTGTGAGCAGAAGCAAAGGAAGTCTGAGTAGCAAGATAAGAGAGCATGCTGACTGCTGCAGTTTTCCCTTGACTGTATCACATTGTCCTGGGAGAGAATAAGATAAAAGAATGAAAAGGAACTTTAGGAAAGCCAACCTACAGAAGACACATGTATCCTATTGATGTGGGAAAAGGCAGCTAAGAGCATACACTAGCTCACCATCTATTAATTTCTTGATCAAATATTTACTATTTACTACATGGGAGAATAGCTTAGGTACAGGCTATTAGCAATAAGCAAAAAGACTATGCACATCAAGAAGATAAAGGGATGCAAATAAAAATGAAAACATGACATCTATTGATGGTTATGGGAGAAAAAAAGTTAAAGAAAGGCCAAGGGATAGAAGGAGCTGAGGGAGAAATGGCTTCTATTCCTAAGTGGCAAGGGCAGGGACAGGCTCCTTGATAAGATACACTGCAGAGGTTGACTTGCAGACATGTAGTGTTTTGTGTTCATTTTGATCCTGTGAGGCTATGGCTGGCACTGCCTGGCACCTTCTTTCCTGAGGTACCTACATGGTGTCTCCTTCACCTTCTTAGGTTTTCAGGAAGAACCCCCACCCCCACCCCCACCACAGACACACACAGAATCCTTGCTGAGAGCAGACTTCTCAAGAAATGAGTGTCCAGTAGTGCCCAGATCTGAATGATTCTGTATCTACTGCCATCTGCCAGTTCATATTAATCCCCAAGGTAATAACATTGAGAGGTTCGACCTTTGGAAGGTGATTTTGTCATGAGGTTTGAGTCCTTATGCATGAGGTTGATGCCTTTATGAAAGAAGCCAAAGGGATTTATTTTCTACCACATGATGATACAAGAAGACCTCAGGAACCAGAAAGTAGCCCCTCAACAAAACAGGAGATCTGACTGTTCTTTATTCTACATTCTGTCTCCAGAACTGTGAGAAATACATGTTTTTTTTTGTGTGTGTGTGTGTGTGTGTGTGCTGTATATGTGTTTATGAATAACTTCCTTTTCATTCTCAACAGCATTATTGTTATTTGAGACAACATCTTTCACTGAATCTGGAGCTTGCTCGGCAGCTAGCCCCTGCTCTCTATCTGTCCCTGGGCTCCCAGCCCTAGATTTACAGATGTAAACCACCATGCTCAGCTTTTACTTGGGTTCTGAGGATTTGAGTTCAGGTTTTCATGCTTGTGCAGCCGGCACTTTACCCACTGAGCCATCTCCCGAGCCACTTTCTATCATTTATAAGACAATCAGCCCATGACCTGAGATAGTATTCTTCAGTTTTTCAAATATGAAATTATGAAGTCTTTATTTCATACCATCACAAACATAAACCTTTACAACCCCAAATTGTTACCAATTGGTAAGGATATGAAGTGATGAATTAAAAATCAGCACTTGAGGGGGCAGGAGAGATGGCCTAGCGGTTAAGAGCACTGACTGCTCTTGCAGAGGACCTGAGTTCGATCCCCAGCACCCACATGGCAGCTGAGAACCATCCTTAACTCCAGTTCCAGGGGAATCCGATGCCCTCTTCTGACCTCTGCGGCATTGCACAACACTGGTGCACCAACCTACATGCAGACAGTACACTCATATACATAAAAAAATAATAAATAAAAAAAAATCAGCACTTGGTTCTTTGTAAGCTTTTGAGTAAATCTTATGGCTTCTATTTTGTATAACTCTTAGGGTCACTGTTAACAGTGTACCCTATATTCTGATCAGAATTAGAAAGCAAGCTGCTCTCTCACCACTGCATAATAATCTAATGTCAATGATCAAAAGTAAGTTTGACGCCCTGTCCCAGAATTTCCTATAGCACTTCACATGTTCTGTTGAGCTAGTGCCCATTTAACTGTTAGGCGATTGTTTGTATACATATTGATAACTCCTATTAGATGATCACTTATTTAGATTAAAGGCATGTATAGAGTGTTAATCATATTTGTTTCCTTAATCTAGCACTAATACTGTTTTTATAAATGAATCTATACATTTTAATAGGGTAGAAATTCTAAGCTTCCTATTTTTGGTCTGTGTATTCCTTTTCTCATGGGCTTCTAAGACATATCAGAATATGATTCAGCATCAATTGGCAAAACAACTTCAAAACAGCTTTACACACTTATTTGGGGCATGCTCATGAATAGCCTTTCATCTGGCTTAAGTAGCCATTCTCTTAAGAGAAGACAGTATTGTAATCACAGCCACACATCTGGCCAGACACAGACAGTCCATTGTTGTCCTGAAGCCAAGGAAAGAACTTTCTAAGCTGCTTGCCAGATCCTCTGAAAGCAAAGAGTTGGAAATGAGCTTTGCCAGTGGGAGTTATGTGACAAAGAGAACACACCAAAGTGTTGAGTGATCGCTGCCCCATCATCTTTTGCTTTAACTCATAAAACACATGTTAATTTCACAAGTGTTCAGTGCATAAAATTTGGCAAATCTAGGAAAAGACACAGAATAATCCACTCTGCTCTGATAATTTCCAACATATTCTTGTGCCCTACACATATTCTTAAAGATTTCTGGCCATTGATAACATTAACAAACTTTATAATAAAAACAATCTCTAATTCAGTTCCAGGCTTCTGAGAACTTGCTCATATGAACTTACAGCAATGGTGATAGTGTATATAAGACTCATGAAATCCCAATCAGACAACAAACCAGCACAGAACTGGGGAAAGAGACAGCAGCTCACAACCTTGGCCAAGGAACTATTGGGAGCTGATCATTGTTGGGTGAGGGAGAGTTGATCTTCTTTAACGGAGTGATGCTAGATAGGCTGGACAGGCTCCACTGGATAAACTCACACTGAGGGACATCTGGGTATACAAACTTGACTATATAGGCCTTAGCATATATGGCAGAATGTATGAAATCTGGGAAGGAGGGAAGGCTATGGGAGGATGCAGGTAGGTTTAGAGGCCTAAGTATGACTATGATGTATTATATGAAATGCACAAAATTCAATAACATATATATTAAAATATAAAATAAAATAAGAGAAAAGATCTTTAACCCTGATTATTTCTTTAGGATTAATTTCTAAAAGTTTAGAAAGATTTACCTAATACCATTTTACTTGGAAAATTTGACTGTCCTGGCCAATTTATGCAAATCTTTCATAACTGGGCTGATGGAAAAGGTACCTGAAATCCCATTCTTTCCACTGTATTGGTGCCCTATGGTCTGTGATATGGCTCCTGGCAGACACAAAGACTCTGCCCTGTTTTGCATCTTCTGCTGGATATTTTTTGGTTGCAATTTCCTTCATTCGGTTTTCTCATTCAGTATAATAAGTTCCTTAAGAAAACTGTGAGTGCTTAATATCCATTTTTTAAGCAGTGTCAAGTTTTAAATTTTTTGATTTATGCAGTCTCAATGTAATTTTGTCAAGAAGAGGAAACAAATGTATGTCCTGAGCCCAACACATCTTCTCTTCTGCAATACAGAGCTGAGGTAAGGCAGGAGGGCAAGGGGTAGAAGAGGCGATGAACAAGACACACTATAGATCTATCCCTCTGAGAAGCAATAACACTGCAGCCCTCACCTAGAAGCTGAGTCATTTGTTCGTGATCACCTCCATCCTGAAAGGAGTGTCCATCATAGTGTGGAAGAAGAGAGGGTTCCTTTTGTAGCTCAAATCCATCTATTATGCTGTTCTTGCATCAATAGATTTTCTTTACTAAATAATCATCTATTTACTCAATTCTATTAGAATACTTTCAAGATTTTTTTACAAAGATTTACTTAATTCATGTGTATATATGTTTGCCTGTGTGCTTTTATCTGTACTGCCTTGATGCTGGAGCACTTGGAGAACAGAAACTGGTGTCAAATTCCTCTGTAACTGGAGTTACAGATGGTTGTGAGATGCCATGTGGGTGCTGAGAACTGAGCCCTGGTCCTCAGCAAGAGCATTTCATAGTAATAACTGCTGAACCATCTACCCATTCCCTATTTACAAGATTTTAAAGTGATATTATTCGTGCTTTTCCTTAGCTCTGATTGCTTTGCTGTAGAGTCTGCTGATCTTTTCACATTGCCATTCTGTAAGTAGCTTTTTTAAGCCTATGTGACTCTTATATAGCATGGGATATGTAAGAGAGCTTTGTTTTATTTTTGTAATTACCATTCTTCTATTGCTACCATATTATTACCATTTACATCAACAATATCTGTTATACTCTTAATAAGTACTCATTACAGCAAAGATATGTAAAGTGGCAGTGGAAAATACTGATTGTTTATCCATGTATTAAAAAAATCAGTTTGTGACTCATGGACCGTTGGAAGAAGAGAGACAGAATTAGCTAACTTTGTCTAATGTGTTCTATGTATTCTATGGACCAAGAATTTTATAGACGGTATCACCTTATTTTCCCAAAGGAAGCAAGGTAAACATCATATTCTCATTAACATGAAAAGAGAATGAAACTGAGAGAAGTTGAAGACTTGTTTTACGATTTCAAGGTTTTAAACTTTTCATTCATTTTTCAGAATTCACCCCTATGCAATTTCATTGTGCACACATGCCTTTTATGCATTAAGCTGTATGTATTTTCACCATGTTCTTCCCCGTTGTCCTCTTTCATCCTTCGACCTCCCAGTGAAACTCTTCCTTTTCCTGATAAGCTTCCCTCTTATCTTCAAGTCTTTTTCTGTTTGTGCCTCACTGCATCAAAGTAAGGTTGCCTGCATGAGCACAGGTGGGGGCTATCAAATTGAACAAGGGCAAGTGACTGTTGAGTGCTTAGCCTGAAACAATAAATCTACATTGTCCTCTCCAAACTCAGGGAAACTTTTCTCCATGCTTAGGTCCATATAACAGTGAAGTTAAAGTTGGACTTCCAATCAAGATTTGGATTACCTGAGACTGACTTTCTCACAACCTGTTAGAGATCGATTAACAAACAAAAGATTATAAGTAAATGTATGATATGCTGGTCCACAGTGTAGATATAACTCTTGCAGGAATTTAAATAAAGAAAATCCTCTTGAGGTTAGCATCATGGAGATTTAATGAAGGTAAAAGGAATTGGGTTGAATTCAAAATTAATCAGACTATCTAAAGACAACTATGCTCTTGCAATATGGATCCCTAAACAGGTTCTAGAGTTGACCTAACATTTATTTTCAGACCTGAGGTTTTTGGTACATGATGGAGGATATGTGTGCATCTTTTAGAGTAATATGGGATTAAAATGGAAAGATGCAAATCAAGAAATATGCTATGGAAATAGCATACAGTTTGTTTCCAAAGGGTACAATCTTAATATAGGTGTAATAGGCTGGTGCAACTTAGCCTTTCTGGGTGCTTAACGACCATACTTAACACCCACACCAATTCAGCCAAGGGACCTAAGGGATAACTTTGTTCCTTGCCCTCAGAGGTCAACCAGGTCTTAGGGGATTATGCATGAGGGCACCTCTTGAAATATCCTACAGATTTGGGTTACCAGTCTTCCTGTTCAGGGAGGTCTTGGAGAGCCACTGATGAGACTTCAGCCAGTGATCAGTCTATAAAGAGGAAAGTCTGCTCATGCTTCAGAAAAGGAAGCCTGGTCTAGCCAGACCTGCTTTTGTCCTCAAGTGGATGGAACTGGTAAATGAAAAGCTGAAAGGAGCAAGGGGCTCCCATCCTTCTCCTCCCCCCTCAAAAAAAAAAAAAAAAAAACCGGGAGAGACCCCTGAGGACCAGATCCTCAACTGACCTTGAGAAAACAAAAACCTTAGTCAATCTGGGCTGTGTGGCCTTAAGCATCCAAAAGGAAAGTGCAACCAGATACAAATAATCAGGAAGACCAGAGAAACTGCACTGCAGACATAGAACTTGAGATCTTAGTAAAAGATTGGTTTTGCATGAAGGATGCTTGTACTCATGGATTATCACTTATAGCTAAAAAAGAAAAAAAAACTGAGAGAAAGATGCAGGACAGTTATGGCAGAATACATGATCTGGGATGGGGTAGGGGTGGGGGGGAAAGGAAAGGGATATATGCCTGATCTGAATTGGAAAATGATGTACGAAATGCGCAAAGCATCAATAAAAATTTTAAAAAAATTAAAAAAAAATATATATGGACATGTTTATGCATGCCTGTGATCTCAGCCCTTGGGAGGCAGAGACATAAGTATTGCTGAAAGTCCAAGGCAAACTTGGGCTATATAATGGATTCTATGCTAGCTAAGCCTATATAGCAGGACCCTTATTAATAAATAAACAAACAAATAAATAAATAAATAAATCTAAGATTAAAAAAAAAGACAAAAAGAAGAGAGAGTACTGTTGTTTGCCCTATGTCCATTTCTTTTTTTTAAATTTTTATTTATTTCTTTATGTGTATGAATGTACTGTCTGCATGTAGGTCTGTGCACCCGTGTCGTGCAATGCCGCGGAGGTCAGAAGAGGGTGTCAGATTCCCCTGGAACTGGAGTTCTCTGGATTGGAGTGTCAGACGGTTCTCGGCCGCCATGTGGGTGCTGGGGATCGAACCCGGGTCCTTTGCAAGAGCGGTCGGCGCTCTTAACTGCTAGGCCATCTCTCCAGCACCTCTATGTCCAATTCTTACTGGCAAGTGCATCTACTCTGTGGCTGCCACCACTTTTGGCACTCCTCAAAGGCTCGAGACACAGCTTTTTAACCTCCTAATATGGACTGAGGACTCATGTCTCTCCAAGAATCCTCCAAACCTTCAATGCTAAATGGGGACTACTGAAATACCCAGCTTGTGGACTAAACAGCTAATAGGATGTCAGCCTTGTCAGAGTGTAGACTGTCATTGTTGGACTACCTGGGCTGTATTATGGAGGCCAGTGCAGGGAGATCAAGACAGGGTACGTGCTTACTGGACTTCTTTTGGGGGGACCATGGGAGGGAAAGACCCCAATGTGGAGCAAAAGTGCAGGATTGATGGTTGGGGTTGCCAAGGAGGAACCTTCGAGCACGCCCTTAAGGAAAACATGACATATTTTTTTTTTTTAATTTTTGGTCTTTTTGAGACGGGGTCTCCCTGTAGCCCCAGCTGTCCTGGAACTCACTCTGTAGACCAGGCTGGCCTTGAACTCACAGAGATCCGCCTGCCTCTGCCTCCCAAGTGCTAGGATTAAAGGCGTGCACCACCACTCCCGGCAAACATGACATATTTTAAGGAAGAAAAAAAATCCTCCAATTCAAGTGATATGTGTATGCACGTATGTATGTATATATTTATGTATATATATATATATATATAACTATGTATATATATCTATTTATAATGTAGCAATACAAATTGGAGAGAACAACAGCAAAAGAACTGAAAAAAACTCTGGAGAGACTTGGAGAGAGATGCAGAGCATGTATGGCGGAATGCGGGGACTTGGGTGAGATGGGGGCATGGAAGGGGAAGTGACTATATTTGATCGAGAAATGATGTGTGACCTATGGAAAAAGTTTAATAATGGTAATAATAAAAAATGGAAAAACACAAAATTAATCAGAAGAGAGAGGGTTGGTAGAGAGATTTATTCTTTAAATGCCTAAGAAAGAAAAGTAGAGGGCAAGAGCACGCATTTCCTTTTNGGGGCTGGAGCGATGGCCTAGCGGTTAAGAGCGCCGACCGCTCTTGCAGAGGACCCGGGTTCGATCCCCAGCACCCACATGGCGGCCGAGAGCCGTCTGAAACTCCAATTCCAGGAGAACTCCAGTTCCAGGGGAGTCCGACACCCTCTTCTGACCTCCGCGGCATTGCACGTCACGGGTGCACAGACTTGCATGTAGACAATACATTCATACACATATGGAAATAAATAAATAAATAAAAGAATACTGGCTGCTCTTGTAGAAGACCTGGGTTCTACTCCCAGCACCTACATGGCAGTTAACAAAAGTCCAGAATGCCAGTTATGGAGGAATCTGATGCCTTCTTCTGATTCCATGGGTACTGCATGATACAAGTGCACTTACACACATTCAGTCAATACACTCACACACACACAAAATAAAAAAATAATAAAGTATTTAAAAATTATCTATACTTGGTGCTTGGTAAAATGTGAATTTATGAAATAGTACCTAGAATATGGGTAGACAAAAATCCAATGGGTTCATTGGTACACTTCACCCAAAAGGATGTACATGAGGATGTACACTTCACTCAAAGTTGATGTCCAGAGAGACAGGTTCAGGAACAGTGAAAGTAGATAGACATTATGAAGCTAGACTAACTGAGACTGCTCACTCAGTGTATATTTATATTGTCTGATTATGATGTGTTCTTACAGATATATGTGGTAAAAATCTATAATTAGGCTTTTCAGTCCTCTGAAGGAGACAGAGTAACAAGGTTGTCCAGTGTGGAAATTCTGACTGTCTGACCAAACAGAAGCAGATATAAGATCATAGCCTTTATAAACCAAACACAAACCGTGGAGATTAGGACTCTACAGAGTGTGGCTCCATGGACAGGTGGCCTATGTTCAGTCTCACTCACCCAGGGCTTAGGGAACATTGCAAAAGAGGGAGCAGAAAGATTGTAAGAGACAGAGAGGTGGTGTAAGACCATATGGTAATGGAGTCCTACAAGCTCCTGGGACCCTGCTCATATGAACGTATAACATTGGTGTCAGCATGCACAATGTATGCAAGCTCAACCAGACAAAAACTCAACATGGAACTGCAGAAATGAATAGCAGAACCCAATCTTAGCCAAAGAAATATTGGCAGCTAATTACAGATAGGAGAGGAAGAACTGGCCTTCTTTAAGCAAGGGACTCCTGTGAGGCTGAGTAGAGCTCAGTGTCAGGATAAACTGCCACTGAGCAATGGCTGGGGAGATTGATTTGGCTCAATAGGCCTTAACACAAAAGACAGAATGTGTGAACTCCAGGGGGGCGGGTGCTGTGGGAGGGTGCCAATGGAGAAGGGGTGGAAAAGTGGTTAAATCTGAGATGTCATGTATGAAATACACAAAAATTCAATAAAAATGAAATAAAAGAATGGTATAGAATAGTGAACTTTCCTGCTACCTTAAATTTCAATAAATGACTTTCATCATTCTCTTGAAAATATTTTATTTTCAATTTATACTATTCTGAGTGACAATTACTTTACCCTCAATTTCTAGGTTCTATACCAACTCCAAGAATTCTTTAAAAATTTTTTTTTATTAATTATATTTATTTCCGTATGTGTATGAATGTACTGTCTGCATGCAGGTCTGTGCACCCGTGTCGTGCAATGCCGCGGAGGTCAGAAGAGGGTCTCAGATTCCCCTGGAACTGGAGTTCTCCTGGAATTGGAGTTTCAAACGGTTCTCGGCCGCCATGTGGGTGCTGGGGATCGAACCCGGGTCCTCTGTAAGAGCGGTCGGCGCTCTTAACCGCTAGGCCATCTCTCCAGCCCCCCAAGTAGGCTGTGGAGGGGAGCAACAGGAGAAGTGTCAAATAAATTATTGCCTTTTATCTGAAGGGAAATTATATGCAAAATTAAATAGAAGTATTGAGTTAGGACCAGGATGAGCCAGAGAACTGAAAACGTAAGAGAGGAAAGGAAGGCTGATGACTCAGCAAAGCTATGAGTGAGAAACTTGAATTTCTATCCTAGGCAGATGTAAAGGTCAAGCCATAACCAAGATGACTGGCTTTTGAATATTTCTCACAATGAGAAGGGAAAGCGGGAAGAGCTATAAAGAAAATTAATATTTTAATACAAGCAACAATTTAAATAAGAAGATAGCTTTATATCCAGTGGGTAAATTTAACTCCAAAGAGCCAGAAATATCATCAGTAATGAGAAGTGTGCTACATTTTGAAGAAGTCCCATCCATATGGAATGAATCCAAGTTTTAAATCTCCCTTGCAATGCACTTGGAATTGTTCCCATCACTAAATGAACCAGCCATCTGACAATGCTACCTACATTATAGAGCTTAAGTGTCCGAGAGAAGCTAGATGTGCGCAACTTAAACATTTTCTCTTGTAAATGCTAATTTTTTTGTCTCTCCAAACACTTGTTTATCAAGCCTTTCCATAGAACCCCTCAGTATGCCAATATTTTTTTAAATGGCCACCTTCCACCACAGTATACAATAGGCATTTCCCAGCTTGACCTGAACTGCTAGCATTTATCACAGCCCCCCCCCCAATGTGGTACATTATTCAGTCAATAGCTGTTAGATTCAAAATCTAAAAGAACATAGCTACAGGTTAGCTGTGCATCCTTAAAAGTAATCTTTTCCAATCCACTCTTTCCTAATCAGAAAGCTGTTGGTATATCTATGCAGGAATAAAAGAAGATAGGATGACCTACATATCTATCTCAGTAAGTGCTCTACTTAAAAATAATCTCATGGATCTTAGCAGTTTAACGTTATCAGCTTGTGTTGGCTTTATGTCTGATGTAACTTCAAAATTTTTCATGTGAATTGCCACCAAGCTACATTTTTCATATTTTGCACTTTTGTAATTGATTTTTGAATTTCTAAAACCAGTAATTTACAAGTTTTCCCTTCTATTTTGGGTCTGGCAGTTATACTCACATTTATACTGTCTAAAAGTATATGGTTATTGATTTATCATTTTTGTAATTGGCTATGCCTGGAAGGGTTATGAAATATTTAGATTTTTTTAATAATGCACATGTATGGAATATCTACTATGTATCAAGATCAGTAAAGTAAAATCCATTATCTAGAAAAACAGAGTTTGTAATCACATCATGTGCTGTTAATGCCATAAATATTAATTGATTTTTTCTGCATTTAAAACTGTAGTAAAGATCCCTAAAACATTATTTAATTTAATTAGGTATGAATTATTATTATGCATATTTTAAACTGAATTTTAAAAGGAGACTACAAGGCTGACTTTAAAGTGCTTTTTTTCAGTCAGGAAATCTTTTTTATTGAGGAAATCTTAAGAGATCCGCCTGCCTCTGCTTCCCAAGTGCTAGGATTAAAGGTGTGCACCACCACGCCTGGCAAGAGATTAAATTTCTATGGAAATTTATTTATTATAAGATCGGGGGGGGGCTGGAGAGATGGCTCAGTGGTTAAGAGCACCGACTGCTCTTGCAGAGGATCCGGGTTTGATTCCCAGCACCCACATGGCGGCAGAACCGTCTTTAACTCCAGTTCCAGGGGAATCTGATGCCCTCTTCTGAACTCTGTGACATTGTATGACACGGGTGCACCAACCTACATGCAGACAGTACACACATACACATAAAAAATGATAAATAAATAAATAATTAAAAAAAAGATCAGAGGAGCAACCTCATACCTGGTATGATAGTTAATTAATATCAATTGTCACCAAGATCTAGAATGACTGGAGAGGAGGGGGACGGTCCTCTGGGCATGCCTAGTAGGAATTGTCTTGATTGTGATAAGGTTAACTGAGCTCAGAATACCTGCCCACTGTGGGTGATATCATTCCCCATGGTGGGATCTTAGACCATATAAAAAGGACAAAGTGAGCTGAACCAAGTGTCCTCCTCTTTTGCTTCCTGATGGCAGATGCAACTTAAGCATATGCCTTGGATCCTGCTGCCACGACTTCCCTAATATAGTGCACTATGACTTTGAACTATGAGCAAAAACAAATCCTTCTTCCCTTAAGTTGCTTTGTCAGGGTATTTTGTCAAAGCAGCAGGAAAAGTAACCAAACACACCCACTTTAAGTTTTTGTCAGTGTTTGGATTCTGCATCCTTGTTTTAAATGATGATTTCATGTAATAGTATAGATATTTTAAGCAATGTTAAATTTATATTTGAAATAACAGCAAAATACATTTTATAATTTTGATAACAAGCCAAGAGAAAGAAAAGTACCTTATATTTGTGACTATATACATAACTATATATGTAACTCTTTAATTGTCTTCTTTATTAGCCACTTTTATTTATTCAGTTTCAGTTACCTGAAGTGAATCATGGTTAAAAAATACTAAGTATAAAATTCCAGAAATAAGAACTAGGGTATGGTGGTGGACAATTGTAATCCTAGTGTTGGGACATAAAGACAGGTCTTCCTGGGATTCACTGACTAAACAACTTACCACTTGGCAAGTTCCAGACTAATGCACACATATGTGCAAATGGACTAGCAGACACAGCTGCAGTCCCCACATTAGCACGCACATATCTACATGCATGCACCTCCCACAAATTCCAGAAATGATCCCTTGCATGTCTCTCTACTTAGCATGTTGAAATCGTGCACTGCCTAGCCATGTCCTGCTTGGAATATGAATCATCTTTTACTCCAGTGTTTTCAGTCTGTATATATTACTCGCTTGTCAATTGCTCAGCCACCTTAGCTACCAGGCTGACTGTTAAGGTATCACAGTACTTAATTTAGTTTTAAGTAACCATACATGGTATTCTAAAGCTACATCACAGTGCTTACCTAAATTTCTTTACCCCTTATGTAATGTAGTTTTTTTTTTTATTTAATTTTTTTTATTGATGCTTTGTGCATTACGTACATCATTTTCCAATTCAGATCAGGCATTTTTCCCTTTCCCTTCCCCCCCACTCCCACCCCATCCCAGATCATGTATTGTGCCATAACTGTCTTGCATCTTTGCATCTTTCTCTGTTTTTTTTTTCTTCCTTTTTTAGCTATAAGTGATAATCCATGAGTACAAGCATCCTTCGTGCAAAACCAATGTACAGGCTGTTGTGTCCAAACCCCCACAGCCCCACCATCCAGTGGGGGGTGACATGTTGTTTGTTCAATCAAGTTGACAAAGTCGTTTTATCACCTTACTTCATCATAAGAAAGTTGAACAGAGTACAAGTTGATAGTTTTAGAGAGACACAGAGAGACAAAGAGACAGGCTGAGAAGAACTATGTTGCTCTGCTTCTATGTCTATTGTGGTATATTGTTTTAATTTCTCAAGTTTATTAGTGGATATAATGTTCAATCTCTCACTGTGTCTAATTCATAAACTAAACTTTAAATAGATATAAAAAAACTAGTCTGGATAGGATTTCTATTTTTGGTGTCTTCCAGTATCCTCTGTGGTTTTTGCTCTTCCTCTTCCTCCATCAGTTATCATACAAGGACACCTGATGCCTGGGACAGTGAGATGGCTCATCAGGCAAAGGTGCTTGCCACCAAGCATGATGAGATGAGTTCAATTCCCAGAACCCACATGGTGGAGAGACAAGCATTCTCCTCTGACTTCCACATGCATGCTGGAGCAGTTGCATGAACGCATGTGCATTACATGAATAAAAATAAATGAAATGTCGGGCTGGAGAGATGGCCTAGCGGTTAAGAGCGCCGACCGCTCTTGCAGAGGACCTGGGTTCGATCCCCAGCACCCACATGGCGGCCGAGAACCGCTGAAACTCCAATTCCAGGAGAACTCCAGTTCCAGGGGAACTCCAGTTCCAGGGGAATCCGACACCCTCTTCTGACCTCCGCGGCATTGCACGACACAGGTGCACACACTTGCATGCAGACAGTACATTCATACATATACAGAAATAAATAATAAAAAAAATAAACGAAAGTTCCCTAGAGCTGAGAAAGGAAAGGATATCTGATGTTTTGCTGAAATGTAGAAATATTTGAATTTCTGCCCCATTCCCTTCATGAACAACTTATATCCTCTGACAGAGGAGACAAGAGAAGAGTAGCATTGTTTTTTTAATAATTCCACTAAGAAAACAAACTATCATTCTGTGTTTCCAAGTTACACAAACCATCTGCTTGTATTTCAGGATAGCTTTCAGAATCATTACCTTGAAGGATGGTATTCTTATTTTCAAAATATGTGGCATTTTATGCAGTTTTGAGTACAGTGAACTATAGATTACATCTGCTAGTTAACTTCCCTTGAGGCCTGAAGGAGTACTTTGGGAAGCTCCACTAATTCTCACTGACTAATAGGACACCACTCCTGAAACTGCATCTAAGATGCTTAGGAATAGAGCTTTAACCACTTAAAGTAATAGTTCATATGATGGTACCTCTGTGATCCTGGAATGCTTAAATTGCAGGTGGCGTAGAACCTGCCTCCCAGCCACCTGTCTATAGGAGTCATGCTTCATGATTTCTAAACTAGACACTGTCATTAACTGTTTGTGTGGTTGGGGGCAGTTCACCTATTTTTCCAGTTCTGTTTCTACATCTAAAATGTAGGAGAGTTGGATCATGTTAGAACCTAAAGTCTGTTCTTGTTCTTAAAAATCATGATCCTCAAAAACAAAGACTCAGCCTTACTTAATATGAAGCAAATCAAAGGATACACTGTATATTATTGTTTGTGTGTATAATTCTGTGAGTTTTTAATTAATTAATTTTTACAGCTATTTTCTTTTTTAATTGTTTATTTATATTTAGGGAATTCACAATATAAGAATACAGTTGTTTTCAGATCACATTAACGTTGCTCAGTTTGCCATACAATTAGGTGATTGACCAGACTTCAAACTATACTACAGTCATAAAAACAGCTTGGTACTGGCACAAAAACAGACCTGTTGACCAATGGAACAAAACTGAAGATTCAAACTTGAGCTCATACAATTTCAGCCACCTCATATCTGACAAGGGGGCCAAGAAGACACAATGGAGGAAAGACAGCATCTTCAGCAAGTGGTGTTGGCAAAACTGGATCACCACTTGTAGAAGAATGTAATTAAACCCCTACCTTTCACCCTGTACAAAAGTCAACTCCAGATAGCGATCAAAGGCCTCAACAAAAAAGATAACACACAAACATCTGGAAGGTGATTAGAGGAGAACAAAATTGCAGCAGACTACAAGACATAGGCATAGGAAAAGACTTCCTAAATCAGACAGCAGCTGCGCAAGAATTAAGGTCGACAATTGACAAATGGGACCTCATTAAACTCAAAAGCTTCTGTACATCAAAAGAAACAATCAAGGAAGTGAAGAGAAATCCCACAGAGTGGGAGGAAACCTTCACCACAGATACATCTGACAAAGCATTGATTTCCAGAATATATAAACTACTCAAAAAACAAAGAAGAAAGAAAATAAATGATCCACTCAAAAGATGGAGCAAAGAGCTGAACAGAGACTTCACAAGTGAGGAATTAGAAATGGCTGAGAAACATCTTAAAAAGTGTTCAACATCACTAAAAATTAAGGAAATGCAAATTAAAACCACTTTAAGATATCATCTCACTCCAATAAGACTGGCTAGGATCAAGAAAACAAATAATACCAAGTGCTGGAGAGGTTGTGGGGAAAGAGGAACACTCATCCACTGCTGGTGGGAATGTAAACTAGTACAGCCATTATGGAAAACAGTGTGGAGAACCCTTGGGAGATTTGGAATGAACTTGCCACTGGACCCAGCCATACCACTCCTGGGTATGTACCCACAAGACTCATCTTACAGCAGAGATACATGCACAGCCATGTTTATTTCAGCTCTCTTCACAATAGCAAGGAGCTGGAACCAACCTAAGTGCCCCTCAACTGATGAGTCGATAGAGAAAATGTGGTACATCTACACAATGGAGTTCTATGCAGTAGTAAAGAAAGATGACATCATGAACTTTGCAGTTAAATGGCTGGAACTAGAAGATATTATGCTGAGTGAAGTAACATAGTCTCAGAAAAAGAAACGATGAACGGTATCCCTCATCTGTGGATGCTAGCACCAATTACCTAATTGTAAGATGAACTGAGCAAAGGTAATGTGATCTGAAAACAACTGTGCTCTTATATTATAGAATCCCTTAAAAATAAACAAAAAAATAGGTGATTGGTGGTAGCATCCATAGATGAAGGATATCATTCCTTGTTTGTTTTTCTGGGACTGTGTTATTTCACTCAGTGTGATATCTTCTAGCTCCCATCCATTTACCTGCAAAGTTCATGATGTCATCTTTCTTTACCGCTGCATAGAACTCGATTGTGTAGAAGTACCACATTTTCTCTATCCACTTGTCAGTTGAGGGGCACTTGGGTTGGTTTCAGCTTAATTTATTTTTTGAGACAAACTCTGAATGACTCCTATTTTACAGTATTGTCACAATGAGCTTCTGTGAATTTATTCTCTCTTGCTTATATAAAGTTCTTTTTGGATTCCTATAGCTCACAAGAACTAGTTGATTCATGATTCACAAAAATTAAAAAAAAACCCAGAAAGATTCAGCATTACTTAATATGCAGCAAAACCAAGGGGACATGGCAGACTCTGAGTGTTGTGTGTATAATCTCCAGATCCAAAGAAACAATACTAAAATCTGTAAAGGAGAAACAACAAGTACCTACAGAGGCAGACATAAGGGGATAACAGCAGATCTGTCATCAGCAGCTATGTAAGCTAAAAGGGGAAAATGATATATTCTGAGCTGTGAAAGTAATAATCATCAGTGAAGGTTACTATAGCCAATGACATTTTCCATTAAAATAAAAGGATAGTATAAACTGGACCTTAATTTCAAACCAGAATCATTAAAACTGCTAAAGGAAGACCTAGGGGAAACATTTCAGGACTTATGTGTAGGTACCAAAATTATAAAGAAAAGAGAAGAAACAGAGCCACGGAGAATAGGAAAGGGAAATAGGCTCAGGAATTGACCAGTGGCATTACACGAAACCAAAAAGCTTCTGCATAGCAAAATAAACTATGAACAGAATAGATATTCTACAGAATGCAAGAAAATCTTTGCCAATTATACCTTAGGGGCTATCTAGACTCTATAAAGTACTATACAAATTAGACACACAAAAATGCAATCAATAAGTAGGCCAAAGATCTGAACAAATAGTTTCAAAAGTAGAAATACAAATAGCCAATAAATATTTTTTTAAATGTGTTCAACATCTCTAGGCAGCAGAGAAATGCAAATTAAAACTACTTTAAGATTCTAGCTCAGTGCTGAAGAAATGGGTCAGAGGTTAAGAGCATTGGCTACTCCTGGAGAAGACCCAGGTTTCATTCCCAAAACATTCGTGGTGGCTATCAGCTACCATAACTGCACTTCCACAGAATCTGAGACCCTTTTCTGGCCTTTGAGGGCATTGCAATGCACAGGTGTACTTACATACATGCAGGCAAAAGAGTCATACACATAAAAATAAATAAGTACCTTTAAAAAAGAATTCAACCTCAGCTCAGTAAGAATATCTCCACACTAAATTTCACTTATGTAACAGTTTTCCTGAGACTTCCTCCAGTAAGTTTCTTGGGCTAGAACAGAACTCATCCATGTGTCTGTACCCAGAGGCTCCATTATTATCCTCCCATGCTAATGTATGCAATGTGTTGGCTTATACACTGCTAGTCTACTACTATTCTCCTTTAGATGTCTGCCCAGTAGTATCACCTCTGCCTACACACACTCTGGAAGCACAAATAACGCTAATGTTCATTGTACAGGTTGCCAGAGTTATCTTTCAACAAAACTAGATTGAATGTCTCTTTCTATCATCTTTACTACTGAGCTAAGGCCTCTCAGAAACTAAAAAAACACTCTTCCTGAATGGGATACTCAATGTATTTAGTCAGCAAAGACTTGCAGAGATTGTCTTGACAGAAGCTATTTTCCCAACAGCTCACATTTCATACACAGGCCCCATCGATTTTCAAGCTTGCGAAAGAGTGATAATGTCTACAATATAAAATAATCAAGAATGACATGCGTAGGATTTACAATAGAAACACAACAATGGCTTCCCTCTTTAGCTTGTTATTTGCATTTACAGATTATGGTCATTGCTATCAATATTGTAAGTTTTAGTGTAGAAGGGAAGGGTTCCAGCCTCACACCGTATCAGCAATGGATAAGAATTTATTCCTGGATCTCAGATTGTACACTCCCCTTGGAAAAGAAGATAAGTACTATGTTCCTTTCAAACTTCTTTTCAAAGAACAATGTATTCTTGGCCAACAAATTGAATAAAAAGTAGTTCTTTATGATCTTACTTATGACTTTGTATTAAAAATGTAAAAGAAGGTGTCAGCAGAGTGGAATTTTCTCAAGAAAGCTATTAAAAAACAACCTAAGGTGAAGTTGGTGCTTAAGTGTGAGCATTTACACCATTAGAGCTTGTTAAATATCAGTAAAGCACAAGGAGCACCAGGAAGAATTCCACTAGTCTGGCTTTCTGTTCATGCTAAAGTTTTACTAAGTAATGACAACATCATTCTTTTAGTAGAAAACATAAGAAAGGCACAACTTGACCAAAACTAGCATCTTGACAATCCCAGTTAAATGTCAGTAGCTCAAATTCTACTCTGATGAAGTTACCAAGTATTAGATTTGCTGGCATTGAGTTAATTCCATGATGGCATTGGCTGGGGTGCAGTTAAGGGAAATGATAGAGAGGAATCTGTCGGCAGAAATCTCGAGTAGGAGGAGAGCATGTTTCTAACACACTCTGTGCTTCTATATCCATCTGGAACTCTGAAATAAGAAGAGCTAAGGATTGCTGCAAAATGTGCTTGATGGGACATTTGGGAAAGAAATCGCAAAGATAATGCATATTCATTTTCTCATTTTATTACAGTAGCTATTAGAAAAGGGCAGTGGGCTGAACAGGCTGTAACTTTATTCTGCCTAAAATGGATTTTGATGAAGATACACACTATTTTCATGTACTTTAAAAACAAAAACTTTTGCCAACTCAAACCTTCTATTGCATTTTTATTTTTTAACCATGGCAACACCAATGCAATAATAAACCTAAGATTATCAGATGACCATCTTTCTATAACCAGAAAGCAGGCATTGAACAACCCTTGCCCCTTGCCACCTGTATTGTTTCATTCTTTCAGAGTATACACATGTAACATTTTGATATGAAAACCACAATGCAAGAAGGATAAAAAAACATAAAATCATGATGGCAAGATATCTTTCTTTCTACTACTAAAAGATTGAGGCCAAATATTTTGATGAGTCTGTATAATAGTACATCCATGACATATTCAGATCTATACAACCCCAACCAAATATTGTTTACATAATAGTTTGTGGTCTGTTCTCTTCACTTAGTAAAATAGTATTGACATTTCTTTTTAAAAACATTTAAGTTACATATTAATTTTTATATGTGTGCATATACATATATGTATTCATGCGCATGTGTGTATGTGTGTATGTGCACATACATGTTTGAATTTGCAGATGCTATTGAGCATATCTAGGTCAGAGGACAATTTGCTGGAGTAAGTTCCCTCTTCTCATCATGTGGTTCCCATCTATTGAACTCAGCCATCTTGAAGGCTCTGGCATTGACATTTCTGCATGACTATACATATTTTGCTATAGGTGCCTTGTCAATCATGTTTAAAAATTAATTTTATAGTCAGATTCAAACTCGATATACATTTAATGTTTTTGAAAGATAATTAACTTTGTTGTTGAATGAAACCACACTGTTCCCTTAGTGGGACTGGGATAAAGGCAACTTCCCAAGGTCTCACTCAGGGACATCTGACATGAGGTACTTGATGCACACAGAAAGCCTTCTTCCTCACCAGGCACCCACTGCCTAACTGATTGGCAGCAGGTGGGCTAAGTCCTCATCAGTTGTTCTTTCCTGGGACTGAGTCCAAAATGATTGGGTTGTATTCCGATGAGGTACAAGACTTTGGGATGTCAAAGCACTAAGAAAGGAATTCCCAGGACTCCAATTAATCATTCTATTTTAAAAACTAAATTTACAATCAAATTATCTTCAGTATTAAATACCCAAAACTGAGTTTAACAAGTTACCATTTGTAGCAAAACTTTCCAAACTATGCGTGAAATTAATAAGTAACCTTTTTGGGGGTTTGAGACGGTCTCACTATGTAGCCCTGGGCTGTTCTGAAACTTGCTAAGTAAACCAGCCTAACCTCAATCTCACAGAGGTCTGCCTGCCTCTGCCTCCTGAGTGCTGGGATTAAAGATGTGTGCCAACTCTAACACAGGCAAACTTTTTTTTAACAATTTAAATTGTGTGTGAACTCTGCTCATGACAGAGCTGAAGTTCCAGTCACAGTAGCCGGGAGTAGATGGCCAAAGACCAGCCAATCTAATTGACCATTAGTTTGCATGGGCCAAAAAATACATAGATGCTTTAATTTCCTGAGTACCTCTGCTATAGTCTGAATATTTGTGTGCCCCTTATTTTATATAGTGAAATTCTAACTCCAAAGGAGATGGTTTTTGGAATAAAGGCTTTTGGAAGGTGATTGGATCATGAAGGTTGTGTTTCTGATAATGAAAGCCATGTCCTATAGAACAGATCTTTATGGGGGGGGCAGTGTCCAATCTTTTGACAATGCAATGAAAGATTTTCTTCTTCAAAATTGATGGCCCATAACAATGCAATGGTTTTACAAAGAAATTTTTCTGCATATGCTTTTGTGTTGGGCTTTGTCCACAGCCATCCTCTGCCTAAGTCTCTCAAGGGTAGGGATACCTGTGATCTTGCAGCTTCTGCCAAAGTAAGCGTCCAGAAAGTAGGTATGGTCTGTGAGGGGAAGCCAGCCCTCACTAGACAGATTCCCTGACCTGCTGGGACACAGATTTTACACTGTGAGAAAGGAGTTTCCGTTGTTCACAATTTACTCAATATTGGATATTTTGGTAGAACAACCTAAATGGACTTAAAGCAATTTCACTGGTACGCGTGACTATCATTCAGAAACTTCTTCTGCTGAATAAGTCAGCAGACCCACTTCCTCTCCCAGAGTGGTTTTGTTTTTGTTTTTTCCTTTTTAGTATCTGTTCCCTGCATATCCTAGGTCCAGATTTGACATGCTGTCTGCCTATCTGGCTCAGAGTCTCTAGGCCATTGTTACTTTCATTCCTTCCAAAGCATTGTTGAATACATGTGTTTCCCAAGTGGATTTTAAGTCCATTTAATCATCATCCTCAGCAAATCATTCTAATTCTCCACTTCACTTTCTGGTCATCTTGATGGAATTTTATTGTTAGTACCAAGCCAAACACATTTCTTCACTCAACAGTACAAAAACATATGCTTGTGGAACTAATGATTAAAGAAGTGAATTTCTAGAGATGCAGTGGCAGGCTTTTTGGTATATGTATCTTGCTTTTAGACAGGGTCTCATTGTGTAGACCTGCCTGGCCTGGGACTCACTGTGTAGACCAGCCTGGTAGACTGGCCTCATTTGCGCAAAGATACACATACCTCTGCCTCCTGAGGGCTAGAATTAAAGATGTACACCCCCAAACCAGGCTACGCTTTATTTTTCTTTTTGCAATCTCTGAAATCCAATGTGGAGTTTTATGTCTTCCTACATATTGGACCTGTGTGGTCAGCTTTGCATGTTACCAGACTGGAAAAGGACATCAAGCTTATCAGCCAGATGTACTTTATTGCTCTTAAAGGCTTAAGAAAATAATTTCTTCCTGATACTCTCTTAGAGGTAGGAATTAAGTGAAATCTTAGGTTACCTTATACTGTCACTTTCTGCCCCATATTCATCAAGGTGAGATGAAATTTGAAGTTCCTGGCTTTTCAAAGCTTAACAGCATAGACCATGAGATTTTCAACATAAGGCAGTAGTAATGTATACTCCTCTGACTGGTTAACCCTTTCCAAATTCTGGTCCCAGTGATTTCACATTTATGCATTATCTCTGATGGGTATGGCTGTACATAAAGCGATCCACACTGTCTTTATTCTGTCACCTATTTTTATGTCTAATCTGTGTTTAGACATAGCCCATTTGCTTTTCTTTTTTATTAATTTTATTTATTTATGTATGTGTATGAATGTACTGTCTGCATGCAAGTTTGTGCACACGTGTTGTGCAATGCCGCGGAGGTCAGAAGAGGGTGTCGGATTCCCCTGGAACTGGAGTTCTCCTGGAATTGGAGTTTCAGACAGTTCTTAGCCACCATGTGGGTGCTGGGGATCGAACCCGGGTCCTCTGTAAGAGCGGTCGGCGCTCTTAACCGCTAGGCCATCTCTCCAGCCAAGCCCATTTGTTTTTCTACAGATGGGAGGACTATATCTTACTGTGCTTTGTTTCACCGGCTCCTAGGAAAATGCCTAATCTGTATGGTAAGTTAAACAACTTCCTTTCTAAATGCTTTGAAGCTTGCCTATTGCCTCCTACATAAAAGATATACCAATTCTTCTATTAAAGAAACTACAGTTGCTTTGTCTTTTGTTAGATGGCATATTTTTTAAATTAATTAATTAATAATTAATTAATTAATTAATTAATTTTTATGTGTATTGAGTATACTGTCTGCATGTAGGTTGGTGCACCGTATTGTGCAATACCGTGGAGGTCAGAAGAGTGTGGATTCCCCTGGAATTGGAGTCAAAGACGGTTCTTAACTGCCATGTGGGTGCTGGGAATCAAACCCAGGTCCTTTGCAAGAGCAGTCAGTGCTCTTAACCACTGAGCCATCTCTCCAGCCCCAGATGGCGTCTTTTTGAACAAAGACTTTATTCTCGATTCTGCAATTGCTTTCTCCTTTTTTAAAATTTTTTATTGTTATTAAACTTTTTCCATAGGTCGTACATCATTTTTCAAATGAATCTAGAGTCGCTTCCCTTTCCATGACCCCCACCCCACCCGAGTCCCTGCACTCTGCCATACATCTTTTTTCTGAGTCTTTCCAGAGTTCTTTTTTCAGTTTTTTTGTTGTTGTTCTCTCCAACTTGTATTGCTACAGAATATAAACATATATATACATAGTTACATATACATAAGTATATACATACATACATACATACATACATGCATACATGCACATATCACTTGAATTGGAGATGGTTTTTTTTCCCATAAAAGATGTCATGTTTTCTTTAAGGAAGTGCTCGAAGGTTCCTTCTTGGCAATCCCAAACAACCATCAATCCTGCACTTTTGCTCCACATTGGGGTCCTTCCCTCCCATTGTCCCCCAAATGAAGTTTAGTAAGCACGCATTTTGTCTTGATCCCCCTGTATCGGCCTCCATGATACAGCCCAGGTAGTCCAACAATGGCAGTCTATATTCTGACGAGGCTGACAATAACTATTATTCTCTTGAAAAAAAAAAACAAATCTTGTAATATACTTTAATAAAAAATATAAAAAAAGGATTACCCTGGAACTGCAGTCACTGATGGTTGTTAGCCTCTATGTGGGTGCTGGGAATCCCTCCCGGGTCCATTTCGAGAGCACCCAGTGCTCTTAACTCCTGAGTTATTTCTCCAGGCCCATGGCTTTAATTTTTTAAAGGCATCAGTAATTACAGATGTGGAATGGATTTAAGATAAGATGTGGCAAGATCTCCAAAGGGTACCTAGCTGTTCCTGTGTGGATGTGATCTGGAGTCTTCCAAAGATCAGTGTGGTGAAAGACTTGGTCCTCAGGGTAGTGATACTGGGAATTGACAAAATCTTTGGGAGGTAGGATCTAGTGGAATGACCCCAAGTAACTGGGACATGAAGTATTTTTCATGTGACACCATTGGTTGTGCAAGAACATTATTACAAAAGGGGCAATGCTCATTTTCTTGTTCTCTGTGTGTGATTTAGATGTGACCATGTGACACACATTCCCATCACAATGTGTCCTATCAGCTGTTCTCACTGCAGTCTAAGCAAATGCTTTCTACAATAGAAGTATGAAGAATTATCAAGACTGCTAGATATATAAGCCTTTTCTCTGTATAAACTGTGGCGTTACAGATAGTTCATTGAAGTACTGAGAGCTTCTAGTACAGTTCCTTAATATATGACCCTAGGTTTCATTTGATGACAAGAAAAGCCAAAAAATTTAAGCAACTGGGCAAGATCACTGGCCATACAGTCCTATTCTTATCTCAGTGGGTCTCTACACTCATGTGCAGAGTCGCCCCCGGCCATAAACATAATTAAAAAGGTTTTAATCTTAAAAAATGATGGGGGTGGGCTGGAGAGATGTTTCAGTGTTAAGAACACTGGTTGTTCTTGCAGAAGACCTGGGTTCAAATCCCAGAAACCACATGGTAGCTAAAAGTCATTCATAATTTCAGTTCTGGGGATCTGATGCCCTCTTCTGTCATCCGTGGGCACTGCATGACACAGATGCACTTACATACATGCAGGCAATACACTCATACACATGAAATAATAAATTTAAAAAAATTAATTAATTAATTAAAAAAATTGGGAGAAAACATGAAAGGTAGAAAATTGGAATAGAGAAAGGATGAGAGAGTGATTTCTTGAATATACTCTATTCTCAGAAAAAAGGAATGTACAAAAGGATGTACAAGAAAAATGGTACACAGCCATCCTCACTAACATATAGAATAGTCCAGTTCTTAGTGTAATCACCATCCATATCTTAAATCGCACCTCAAATTTGGAATATCAGCAAGAGAACACAACGCGAGACAAACAGATGGAGTCTCTAGGTGGAAGAGTAGAGTGCGGCTTTTATCTGTTTTCAGTTACCGATGCTGAAAGTATAATTGTTAATTGTGTAGATACTCCCTAACAAAAAGATTTCAGGGGATCACAAGCCCTGCCCTTAGGTTCTGTTCGCAAAAATGACCCTGCCTATGGGTAAGTCTTTATCTGCCTATGGGCACATTTATCATTTAGCATCCCTGTACATTACTTACAAACCTTTTGTCTTTTTTTTTTTTTTTTATGTGTATGAGTGTACTGTCTGCATGTAAGTAAGTGCACCCGTGTCGTGCAATGCTGCAGAGGTCAGAAGAGGGTGCCAGATTCCCCTGGGACTGGAGTTAAATATGGTTCTTAGCCGCCATATGGGTCCTGGGAGTCAAACCCGGGTGCTCTGCAAGAGCAGTCAGTGCTCTTAACCACTGAGCCATCTCTCCAGCCCCTACAAACCCTTTGAAACAAGAAAACACCAGTACTTTTACTTGAATTTGGTGAAAAACTTTCCCTCCTAGATTTCAGATATGCCTTCTCAACATTGCAAAAAATACTTTTGATTTCCTAACATGTTGTTATTTTAGATGATCAATATAAAATTTAAAAACAGATGATGAAACCAATGATGAAAAAAAGATATATGTGTAAAAATTACAGGAATGTTTTCCAATTCAGAGGCACTGTCCAAATGGCCTAATCGTGAGATTTATATGTAATTTTCTAGTAGTCCATTCAAACTGATTAGAGGTCTTTATATAAAATTCAGAAGGTTTTAATAATGAGGCATTGGCTTTTGTAAGAATTATTTTATTTTTAATTATTTGTGTGTTTGTGTGTGTGGGGGTATGTGCACATCAGGGCAGGTGTTAATAAAGGCCAGAAGTCTGTATCAGATCCCCAGGAGCTGGAGTGACAGGTAGTTGTGAGCTGCCCTTTTTGGGTGCTGGGAACCAAACTCTGGTCCTCTGGAAGAGCAGTAGTCACTCTTAACCACTGAACCATCTCTTCAGTCTCTGAAGCATTATTTTGAATAACAATTTTTGAGAACAGTATTTTTAATAGATGGTATTGATGGTCTCAAGTGTTTCTTTAGTTCAAAGATTTCTGATCAATAGATAGTAAAACCAAACTTAAAAAAAATCTACAAGTGGAGAATTATCTCCATAATATAGTTAATATCTTCACAAATCTTCTAGTTGAAAGTATTGCATGTGAAGAGATTTTTTTCCACATTTATAATTGTTCTTATATGGCATTCTTTTAGCTACAATCGATGTAAACTATACACTAACAGTATTTCTACAAAGTTATACCTGCTCTCAGGAAATATAAATATTTATTTTCCTGTTCAGGGAAACTGGAAATTTGCTGGAAATTTGGGAACTTGTGGCTAGTAACAGGTTAATGGTAGATAAAAAAAATCTTCCCTTTTAATAGATTTCAGATGCTGGCAATACATAAATATGTATCAAGCCAAAAGCATTATAATTTTGGACCCCAGATGGAAGTTGTTTATGAATAACTAGGGAACATCCAGTTTATTTATAGCATAGAAATCACTAACACTTGAAAAACAAAAAAGCAATTACTGTATCTCCAACCGTGTAATGACCATGTTAGACGAAGAATCACACATTTAACTTCATTCTTAAATCAAAATCTGGACTGTGGAGACTGTGACTGCCTTTGGAAAATTAGAGAAAAATAACACTTTTGGAATTATAACATAAAAAAGACAATTAAGCTAGTATCATTATCCTCCCAAACAGTAAAGTTCCATTTGGGAGAAGAGAAAAAAACAAGTCATCTGAGAAATACTAAAATAAAATCAATTAGATAACAGTAATTTGATGAGTGTTTTCTCTCTCTCTCTTTCTCTCCTCTAATACTCTCTTCCAACTTCTTTCGTCATTCTGAGTCCCTATTTATTTATTTATTTATTTCACTCCATAAATATGCCAAATTCACAAAGTCTGAAAATAAACTATAGGTTAATTCCAAAACACATTTGGGGTTCACAGTTTAACTGTAAACTTGCATGTAGGTAAAAAAGAAATATAAATTTACATTCCTAAATTACATAGTGAGTTGATGAATGTTTTAATGCACTTTCAAAAAGAGATTTATTCTTTCTTCTAGATCTTAGAAATAAGAAAAATAGAGACATATACTTCAAGCTATATCTATAGCGATATCAGTCAATGTGGTATTATCTTTACTGACCAATTACCCACCTTGACTTACATAGAAGAATTTGGTGTTAGGAACCACAATTGAGGGATAACAAACGTTGTTTGTTTTTCTGAGACCGTGTTACTTCACTTAGCATAACAGCTTCTAGTTCCAACCAGTTACCTGTAAATTTCATGATGTCGTCTTTCTTTACTGTTGCATCAATATTTTTATTTCTTTTTTTTAAAAAACAACTTATTTTTATGAGTGTTTTGCCTGGATGTTTCTAAGTGTACCTGTGCATGCAATGCCCGTGGAGGTCAGAAGAGGGCGTTGGATCCCTTGGAACTTTATTTATTTATTTTTTAATTTAATTTTTTTATTTTTATTTTTTTTTGGTCTTTTCGAGACAAGGTCTCTCTGTAGCCCCAACTGTCCTGGAACTCACCCTGTAGACCAGGCTGGCCTTGAACTCACAAAGATCCGCCTGCCTCTGCCTCCTAAGTGCTAGGATTAAAGGCACGTGCCACCAAGCCCGGCTTAATTTTATTTTTTATGTGTATGAATGCACTGTCTACATGTAGGTTTGTGCACCCCTGTAGTGCAATGCTGTGGAGGTCAGAAAAGGTTGTGGGATTCCCATGGAACTGGAGTTAAAGACGGTTTTCAGCCGCCATGTGGGTGGTGGGGATCGAACTCGGGTCCTCTGCAAGAGCAGTTCATGCGCTTAACCGCTAGGCCATCTCTCCAGCCCCAATATTTTTATTTCTTTTTTTAAATTTTAATTTAATTTAATTTTATTTTATTTATTTACGTGTATGAATGTACTGTTTGCGTGCAGGTCTGTGCACCCGTGTCGTGCAATGTCGCGGAGGTCAGAAGAGGGTCTCGGATTCCCCTGGAACTGGAGTTCTCCTGGAACTGGAGTCACAGACGGTTCTCAGCCGCCATGTGGATGCTGGGGATCGAACCCGGGTCCTCTGCAAGAGCGGTCGGCGCTCTCAACCCCTAGGCCATCTCTCCAGCCCCCCAATATTTTTATTTCTTTAAAATGTAGCTTTCTAACCTCTACAATTATCTTTCTAGTGATCATGTGACCTTCCACCAAACTTTGGTTACCATAGCTGTGCAGTTAGAGCCAGAACTGTGGCAGCTTTACAAAACAGGTTTGACCATCCGTCTTCATTACTCCAATTCAAGATAGCTAAAAGAGAAAAGCAGGAAATAATTTATTCAACGTGGCCATATTGGGAAGAGGAAGTTCGATAATCCCCTAGGTCCATCTTCTGGGTTTTGTGTTAATAAAACACATGTTAGGAGTTAACTAGGTGTAGGAAGTTAGGGAAAGACAAACTTCCTACTTAACAGTTGGAATTTGTCTTAACAAGGCCATTCACAAAACAAACAAACAAACAAACAAGCAAACAAACAAAACACCTGCCTGACAAGGATGTTAGTCATAAAAAGACAGTATCTGAATTGGCTCTATTCTTTTTTTTTTAAACAAGGATTTTTAAATTTTTATTTATTTATTTTTGTATGTGTATGAATGTACTGTCTGCATGTAGGTTTGTGCACCCGTGTCGTGCAATGCCGCGGAGGTCAGAAGAGGGTCTCGGATTTCCATGGAACTGGAGTTCTCCTGGAATTGGAGTTACAGATGGTTCTCAGCCGCCATGTGGGTGTTGGGGATCGAACTCGGGTCCTCTGCAAGAGCGATCGGCTCTCTTGCCAGGGCCACTAGGGCCAAAGATAAAATGGAGAGAGAAAGACCTGGGGATCCTATATAAAGCCTGTAAGGCCCAGCCCAGAAATTACCTGGCAGGCTGCCTGCTTTGTAGCTCCACCTTCTTTTCCGGACTGGGTGTTTTTAGTTTTTTGTTCTTCTTGCTTCAAGAAATGCCTGTTTTCATCCTTTTCTGGGTCTGTCTTTACTTCATTTATCCCTATGATTTCAACTCTTTTTCTGCCTCTGGATTGAACCTGGCTTCAGGGCAATTGACCGTGGGCTCACACACCCTGGCAGCAGGTACGCATTACTCAGCAGACTTGGTCAAGATACGATTCCCAGCCATCGCTGACAATGGTCTCTTCTCCAGTGTCTCTAAGTTGTCAGAATTTAGATATTTTTCTAGAAGACAAGTTCTTCCACTGGCTGGCACCAGATTTCAGCTTTTTGTCCTTCAGATAAGATTCCCAGGGAAATTCCCATTTCTTGAGGTCTGTTGTTTCAATAATCTGAGGGCCAGAGGGCAGAGCACACGTCTTATGACATCAACTCTTCTGCCAGATATCTACACTTTCCCTTGCTCCCTTCCATTTTGTTTTTGCCTTTTCTGTTCTTTCTATTATTCTAAGGGAGATCTAAAGAAAGTATCCTCAGCTCTAAAGAAAGAACTTTCCAATTATGCAAAATGGACACAAACACTTTTCTGGTAATGAACCCTTTTCTTCAAGAGTTGAGCTGGAGGAGAATGGAGCGGTGCCTACCTGCAGAGCTGGCGGACTGAAGAGTCCCTCACATGTCTCTGAGTTCTTTCTTAGGGCTAACCAGTATGCTTTCATAACCATTTTTTGACTGTGACAAAGGAATTTCCGATAAAGTGGTGCCATTCAGTGCTATTTACAAAACAAATGGCCACCATTTTTTGTTTCTTCTCTCTGTTTAGAAAAGTAGAAAAATCTTTCTCCAAGTTACTGAATTGCTCACATCAGTGCAATATTTTTTCTTCTCTGCCTTTATTTTTTTGTCATTAATCTCCTTTCTTCTTTCTTCACTCCTCTTCCTCTGTATATTCCTTTCTCTTCCTTCCCCTTCTCCTTTCCCCTTTCCATCTTTCTTTATTTTTACACCCCAGTCTTTCTCCTTCCCCTTTACTTTCCTGTTCTTGACAAGAGGCCTTGCCATTCAGTCCCAGAGCCCAGAAACAATTAGTCATTAGAGAAGGAAAGGGGATATTTTGTGACCTCTTTGAGAAAAGATTACTTCTCAAGCCTCTCTCTCTCATCACTACCTCCTACCATGCCCTTTTCCTTTTTAACTATTGATGACATCTCACTGGCTGCCTCCTAAGGTAACTGTGGCTGGCACTCTGCACAGTCAAGAGGAACTGCAGGTCCTCAGCAGGTAAGAGACTTTAGACATCATTTCCTTCTATCTGTTACTTGCTTCTCTATAGTCCCTGAACTCCACATTTGCCAAAGACAGAAAAAGCCCACATGCATGCCAACAGATCTGTTGACCAGAGAGAAGCTTGGCTTCCTTGAGCCTGTCAACTTTCTGATGCTTATCAGCAGGTACCTGGGCTACTCTGCAGCAGGGGGAAGGTCAGCCCCTGTTCATCAAGTGTGACAATGAGTGACTGCACAGTCAAGATTGTAGGCATTGATGTTTCAGTGCTTCTGAGCTGAAGACAAAGAATCTACTGTGTGTGTATCTTCCAGAACTGCATATTCGCAGCCCACACAGAGCAGCTGCATCTGTGGCTACCTTGGCACACCTCACCTTGCTGAACTGTCTGCAGAGGCCTCGCCCACTGGTTTGATGGTGCTCAGAATAAAGGCAGTTGTGGTTTCTGAATGTCAGCGCCAAAGCACTGGCTCCTGGAGACTGATTAAGCTGCTGAGTGCTTCAGTTCGTACCACTTAATTATGTGCCGCATGTAATTTCAGAGTAGTTCTATTTATAGTGTGACTTTATTTTTAAAAAGCTTACATTTTAAAGTAGGAGGTGGTGCAAATCGTTTTAGGTCTTGTAATGAGCCTTAAAATGCCACTCTGTGGAGCAGTAAAATTGGCCAGTGCTTCAAATGGGTCACATTTAGATCAAGATGACATTAATAATAGGATTGGAAAATCTGAGACTTTGTGATGATTGTGTGAATATATCTTCATGCATGTTGCGTTGTGTTGTGGTGTATGTGTGTGTGTGTGTGTGTGTGTGTGTGTGTGTGTGTGTGTGTATGTTGCTTTTACAGAGGGGACTGTTTATTTTTACATTATGGAAGAAGTCAAATGATACTCAGGACATCTAATAGAAATTCAGACTTTATGTAAATATGCAATAAGGTCAGATTGAGTCTGACACACATTCAGGATGAATTGCAATGTGGGAGAAATAATGAGATGTAAAATACAGTGTGACCAATAGCAGCCAAGCTCAGAGAGTTGGCAGCAAGAACAGGGTGTTGTTTGTCTGTGTTGTCAATCATGAAACAAAATCTGGGGTAGAAAGAATCTTAGCATGTGCCCTTGTACCTGAATGTATGTGAGATATGTCTACATGTGTTGGGTAGAGGAGAAATGCATAATTTGTTGGAGACCATTGGTTTTTTTATAAACACAAAGATGCCTAGCTTTCTTCCTTTGGTTTGGTTATGGCATAGAATATGACTGAAAAAGGATTTTTAAATTATTATTCATTACTAGTTTATCTTTTGTTTTTATGTATATTTTTATTGAGTTTTGTTCATTTCATATAATAGATTTTAGTCAAATTTAGACCCCCCTTCTTGCCCACTGCCCCCCCCCCCACAGTCTCCCCACTGGAGATGTCTGAAAGATGCCCAGCTCTAAGTAACACAACTACAGTGGAACCTCTTCACCTAAAGCTCAAGGAACATAGCAGAATAGGAGGTGTAAAGAAAATAAATACACTCCTTGACTCTTACAAGTGAAGTTTCCTAACACAACTGTGATGCACTCAGAAGGCCACAACTGGCCAAGGTATAGAGAATAAAAGACGCCACAGAGTGCATGTTCCTAGAGAGGACTCTTATATGAGACCTTGCCCACTCATGGCTCAGGGACGGGTATGGAAGAGGGGGTGGAAAGATTATAAGAGCCAGGGTTGTTGGATGAGATTAAGGAAACAGTCTTCCAGGCCTTTGCGTACTTGCTAATATGAACTCTCAGCAATGGTGACAGCAGGTTCAAGACCCATGCTGATTCAGTCAGACAAAAACCCAGTATAGAACTGTGGACATGGGCAGCAGGCCCCAATCTTAGTAGAGGACCATTTGGCAATAGATTACTGTGGGGTGAGGGGGAGTTGATCTTATTTAAGGGAGTGACTATAGATAGGTTGATTAGACTCCAGTGGATGTACTTAATTATTATTTTTAATATTTTTATTTATCTTTTGAAATTTTCATACATGTTTGCAATGTATGTTGGTCATATTCACCTCTCATCCCCTCTTTCAACTCCTCCTAACCCCCCCATCCTCCTCTCAACTTCATGTCCATTATTTTTTTAATATGTAACCCACTGAGTCCAATTACTGCTACCCATGCATATGAGTGTGGGCCACCCGCCAGGGCATGACAGCCTTCTAATGGCCACACCCCTAAAGAAAAGTGATCTCCATCAGCAGCCGTCAATCGTCAATAGCTTCTCAGTCAGGGGTAGGAGCTGAGGAGGCCCCATCCATGCTGGAATTTTAACTTGCTTAATCTTGTACTGATCTTGTGCAGGTTAGCACGGCTGCTGTGAATGCTTATGTGCAACAGCTGTGCCAAGTTCAGAAGTCAATCTTTCCCAGCTCCCCCTTCAGTTCTTACATTCTTTCCACACCCTCCTCTGTGTCCTGGGTGGGAGGTCCTGAGAGTCTCCCATCTGCAGTGGACCCTACTTAGTATTTTTCTAGGTCAAAACAGAAGCGACTGAAGCTTGTAAGCAATTTGAAGGGACCTAGAAGTCTATCAAAATCCATCATTCTTTCTAAGAGTGAATTAACGTTTTGTTGCCTAATGTTTTGGGACTGAGTTTACCCATCACCTGTACTCACCCAGCCCCTATTCTTCCCACAGAGGTAGAGCTAATCTGTACCACAGGTCAGTCATAATGCAGTTAATGGTGCACAGCTTTAGAGTTGATCAAATACCTACCTGACTGCCTGACCCCAGCACCAGGTCTGTGGGGGTAGTTGTGGTTCAGGTCATCCTGGAACACAGTGCAAGAAGCAGGATAATCAGTTGGCTGAAAGTTTCTATTTTCTGGGCCTGATTATGGCATTGTGGAGACACAGCTGTATCATTCCTCCCCCTTTCTTAGCTGCTTCTCTGGTACCTATTTCCAGCTCATTTGTACAGCGACATCCAGCTTTAACCCTTACTCCTACCTCCAGGAACATGCACATTTTCTAACATTTAACTATGACTGCAAAATCCAGTCTGTATTCCCACTTATCTGCACTCGGGGTCCTATACTCTTGCTTGTTGAAGCAAACACACATCAATTTGAAAGTAAATCTTTTGTAACCAAGCAGTAGTCAAAAGGTTAAATATAGCTCAAGATCCAGAACATAAACTGCATGAAAATCACAGTGCAAAGACTAAGTGCAACCCAAGGGCACAAAGCAAAATATGGCTTTTTAACATGAAATTTTAAAAACCTTAATACCTTTAGGGGCCAGCAAGACAGCTCAGTGGGCTAAGGCACCTGCCATGCAAGCTTGACAACCTGAATTCTAGACCCAGAACCTACATGAAACCTACATAAAGGTGGAAAGAGAGAACTGACTATATAAATGCGTTCTCTGACTTCCAAACATGGGCTGTGGCATGCAGGCTACACATATCAAGTGTACACACACACACACACACACACACACATACACACACACACCACTCTCACACACATTAATAAATAAGGTATAAAGTGAAAAATCAATTCTATGTATGATTCTAAGACCTTCAGCAATTCTCTGACAAATAAATTTGATATTAGATTCTGGGTTACTACTGATTACTTAGTTCCCTATTTAGACTTTAATACTGATAACATGGAGTTTATAACAACACTTTATAAATTAGACTATTATAAATACCACTTTAGGCAATAGATAACAATGTAATAGTAACAAGAATTACTTTTGTGACATTTCATTTACTTCAGGTTGTAAATTCTGGGGGGAATATGTTTAATAGGGACAGAGTAAGCATCTCTACTAAAACGTTAAATGTTTTCACATGCATGCTTTAGGCCCTCCTAACAACTCAAGAATTCTGCTTCATTGTCTCATTCTTGTTTACACCTTTCACTTGCCTAGTGCTACAACTGGTAGATAAGTGAGCAGCAAGCATTAATACTTGTTAATTGCATGATTAATAGGGCAGGTTTAACAGCTAATTTCAGAAGTCAGAGCATACATTGATGAGCTTGCTAGCACTGGCTTACTATAACTTTCTGCAAAAGCAGGTATCTGCTGTTCAAAAGGAAGCAGACAAAAGCTCAGATGCTGTTGTTTGTAATAGTACAGGCTCTCCTCATCCTGTGTGTAGCAGAGAATGACCTTGAACTCCTGCTTCCTCCTTCTAACTGTTGAGACTCTAGGTATGTGCCACTAGGCCTGGACTGAGGTCAAACCTCTTACAATTAATGTGTGATATTCTGATCCCAGGTCAAAATATGGACTTTGTCATTGTCTATTGTTTTTGTCTGGAGATTGTTGGAAATATACGATTTGGGGGTATTATTAGCATATCTTCAGGGTTCTGAGACTGAAGCAGTGATAGATAACCAAGAGGAATTCTGCCCAAGGATCAGCTTTTACCTACTAATCACACTTGGAATGGTTATTTAATCTTCCTCCAGGCTACTGGGACATTACTGGGAGTTTCTTATGATAGTTGGATAAATGAAGAATCCCCAGTGGATCTGAAGCTGTTCAAGCTATTGACTTACTTTGTTCTTTAGTACTTGAAACTGAACTGGAAGGCTTACACATGTTAAAATGGTGCTCTTCTATGGTTGCTGAGCATTTCTATAGTCTGTCAGAGAATCACCAGCGGAGATGATGGTGTATCTATTTTTGTGGGGATTACTCTAATGAAAAAAAACTCATTCTAACAAACTTTTACAAGTTGAAGTTTTATACAACCTTATAAACCAGATTATATAAAGTAAATTTGAGTACACTTAGAGCTATGTACACATGTTAAAGAAAACAACATAGTAAGCCCTAAAGTGGTTTGGAATCCTAGTGTAACTAACTCTTGCATGTTAAGCTGCATACAACTTTAATTTTCTATCATATTTCTGATTTGTGACTCAGTTGTGCCTTTGACTGAGAACAATATATGTGTGCCTAAGATGTGACAATGATGATGGTTTTTTTTTTTATTTGATTTTTTAAATAATAAGTAATAAGTAATGAATACAAGCATCCTTCATGTAAAACCAATTTGCAAGCAACTATGCCCAAACTTATACAGCCCAAGGCCCCCATTGTCTGGAAGGGGCTTGTATGTACAATCATGTTGATCAAATAAGAGTCCAGTCTATATTGCTGTAGTTTCACAATTCACCCCAATTGCAGCCTTTACATTCTACCATGCCCCCTCTTCCGTAGATTGTTCCCTAGGCTTTAGAAAAGGGACACAAGTGGGCAAGAAGCAAAGCAGTCTACTTTCTCTGAAGAATAATTATATTACAAATAAAGTCTCCATCACAAATGTTGCAAGCAACATAGGGGCTTAGGTTGATGACGTCTGCTCCTGGTTTTGTGTGCTGTTCTGAGTCAGGAGGGTCAAAAATACAACTTTGTCCTTTGCAAAACTTATCAAAGATTGTTCAGAGCATGCTTGATATGCTATTCATTAAACATAAGAAGAACCCTTTGTTAGAAAGTAGGATAGAATATATGAAGAAGAGTATAAAACAGTCCCATTGTGAGAAAATAGTTCTTAGAGGAATCAGAACAAGATTGGATCCACTCTTGGTTAAACTACTCCAAGAGAGAAATGTGTTACTAATGCAGCACTGCCCCACGGTGTAACAATGCCTGGGGCTTGCTACATGAGTGAAGTCTCTGAGCCATAGCGCCCTCATCCATGTTGAGAAAATAATAAATGTACTACCTATCTTATTTGTAACCATTAAGAACATTCTGGAAACACTTTATAAAATAAAAAGCTATATAGAATGTTATCTGTATTTATTATGTCTGATATAGAGGTTGCAATAGATCATCTCTCTTAAAATTGGTTTGAAATCAAATAAGATAATTGGAAAAAGTATTTTGAGGAAAGATATTTTCTTTTTTTTGTAACTAGTTTGAATGTTAATTTATTTTTAACACATTTTTTAAAATTTTATATATTTCATATAAAATATCTTAATCATCTTTATACCCCAGCTCCCAGAAAGATATTCTTGTATTCCATGATAAAATGACTATTGAAATATCCTTCAGTGATACCAGCATCTCATTCTTGAGCTGAACTGAAGGCACTTCTTCCTACTGAGTTCCATGTGGCTATAACAAATGGCATAATTTACATGGTCATTGATTGAGGGTTGTAGATGTTTCTTCAGTGTTGACTTCCTCTGAAGGAATGCAATCGGAGCTATAAAACTCATATGTTAAATAAGTTACCTGTTTCCTTAGTTATAACATGTGCTTTTTAAAGAGTTGTTTACTGCAAAAATTGTCCCTTACAACCCAAATCATTGTAATAGGAACTTTGGAAATAAAACTTAGTTAGAAAATGGAACACAGAACTATTAGAGAATTGAAATTTTTTCAGTTATGCTTCCAGTCAGGTGTTATGAGGAATAAGAAGACAGACAGTATAACAAACACATGTTGTGTACATGATTTGTTTTCTTTTTTATATTTTTATTGAAGTTTTGTGCATTTCATACATTATTTCTCAGTTCAATTTAGACTCATTCCCCTTTCCATACCCTCCACCCCACCCGAGTTCATGTATTCTGCCATACATGTCTTGTATCTTTTTCTGAGTCTTTTAAAAGTTTTTCTATGCAGAGGATTATTGTTTTGGGGAGAAGTTTACTGTTTCAGTCAGTTCTTTGTCCCAGTCCTTTTGTTGTTGTTGTTCCCTCCAATTTGTATTGCTTCAAAATATGCATATATATATCAAATACATACTAAAATTATGCCATCTGAAAATAGACTGCATGTTAATTCCAAATCATATTTAGGAATTCACATTTTTCCTTTTTAATTTTATATTATTCTAAAATATGCATACACACCCTCCCATATACCAAAATCACAAAGTCTGAAAATAAGTGGTAAGCAGGTTAACCAACCCCTTTCATGAATATATTTCAATTTGCCATAATAATCAACACCAAATGTTGGTTTAAATAAATAGTGTTTACGAAGCCTGGCGTGGTGGCACATGCCTTTAATCCTAGCACTTGGGAGGCAGAGGCAGGCGGATCTCTGTGAGTTCAAGGCCAGCCTGTTCTACACAATGAGTTCCAGGACAGCTGGGGCTACAGGGAGACCCTGTCTCAAAAAGACCAAAATAAATAAATAAATAAAATAAAATAAATAAATAGTGTTTACTTCATGACTTCCTGAGTCTGGACTGACCTCTCCAGGCTTCTCTTTTTTAATGAAAAATGTTTGTGTAATATACTAATATATATATATAATATATATGATTAATATATATATATATACATACTTTGAGAGCACATATTCACCGTAGTTTCTTTCTTGCTATGTCTGTCAGGTGCCCTGCTAATAAGAAACTTCATTCTTGGAGTAGTTTGACCAAGAGTGGGCCTACTATTGTTTTGAGGGATTGATTTCTGTGAGAACTATTCTCTCAAAACCATTCTCTCAGAACTGTCTCATTGCATTCTTCAGTCTAGCATAGGACTCCTTCCATATGTATTGAATAGCATATATCAAGAATGGTATGAACAATTTTTATAGCACTTTTACAAAGGAAGAAGTTGTTTTACTCACCCTACTTACTCAAGACAGAACCCAAAGCTACAGACAGATGTCTTCAACCTATGCCCCAGTTTGCTTTCAACATTTGTGGGGGAGACATTGTTTATAATGTCATTGTTGCTCTCAACTTCATCTGTGTCACATCTCATGTGCAAATATATTGTCTTTAGTCAGTTGCATAATGTAGTCACAAGTGGGGAATATGATTTAAGATTAAAGCTACATTCAGCTTAGTTTATAAGACTTTATTGCACTGGTATTCCATATTACTGTAAGCATGATTACAGTAATTACACTTATGAGGAGCACATAGTTGTAAACATTCTAAGAATATATGGTCAATTTAGTTTACAAGGTTATATAAAATTTCAAGTTGTTTAAAAACTTGTTACAAAGAGTCTTTCCCAGGGGCTGGAGAGATGGCCTAGCGATTAAGAGCGCCGACTGCTCTTGCAGAGGACCCGGGTTTGATCCCCAGCACTCACATGGTGGCTGAGAACCATCTGTAACTCCAATTCCAGGAGTACTCCAGTTCCAGGGGAATCCAACACCCTCTTCTGACCTCCGTGGCATTGCACGACATGGGTGCACAAACCTACATGCAGACAGTACATTCATACACATACAAAAATAAATAAATAAATAAAATATTAAAAAAAAACCCCAAAGAGTATTTCCTATTAACGTCAATACCACAGGTCTGAATATGCCAACAGCTTTCATTTGATGTCTTTGGAAGGAGCAGTTAGTCAGAACTAGCTCTGTTTTACTTATGTAAGGGTCAGTAGGGGTGGTGGATTGTGACTGGAGCAGGAGCATATGTTGATGATGTGTCTTTGTGTGGCTTTGTAGGCTGCTCTGAGGCAGTAGGGTTGGAAAAACAATTTCTTCCCTGGTAAAAATCAAGGACCGTCCATGCCTTTCACATACCTACTGTGCTTGGTATGCTGTAGCTGCCTTCTTACATGTTGCCTTTTCTTCCACATTCCCCTTTCCTTATCAGAGCTGGGGGTGGACAAGGTGGACTTGTGTCTTCTCTCCTAATACAGTTAGTTCTATGGTTAACAATCAAGTCCTTGTTCCAGAGGACTAAAAGTAGGGGCAGAAGTATGGCAGAACTGATAATGAAGTCCAATATTTAGAAACACATTTCTTCATCAGAGAGCTTCCCGCCTCTGCTCTTGGCCTCTTCTAATAGCATCACTCCAGAGACTAAGTAAAGTTACCCTATTTGGGTCTCAGAAACCATGTCTTAATTCTCTTTTCAATGTCCCTCAGAAAGAAGCACAATATCAGTAATTCCTTTGGTGTGTGAAAATTTCATTGTAATTAAATAAAGATCTTATGAATAAACTACATGGAAAAAGGATTTTAGGTTGATCATATTTTTAGAGTTAGTGGCACCATGTAAGGCTGATGTTTTTCTTGAATGTTTTCTGATCCTTCTCTTTATGACCGTTTCTGAATAAACTTCAGGGATATCTCTCAGTTCAAGAAAATGGGATATCTCGTAACCTATCTCATAACTCAACACATCTGAATCGATAACATTTATTGTTAAATTCTTGGTCCAAAGTGCTATACATCTTAATTTTCTGTGTGTAGTCATTGTACTCATCTCACTGAACTTCATTCACTCTTTTCTTCTTCCTAAAGTTCAATAGTGTGAGAATGTTATATCATTGTGACAAAAGACCTAAGAAAACCAATTTAAAGAAGGAGAGGTTTATTTGGGATCATATTTTTAGAGGTTTCTGGTTCAGTCCATATCTGGCTGGATGTACTTATTCTAGGTCTCTGGTAAAGCAGGCCTTTGTGGTAGAAGGTCATGGAAGAGAAAACATACTCACCTCATGGAGGTTGAGAAGGAGAGAGAGAGAGAGAGAGAGAGAGAGAGAGAGAGAGAGAGAGAAAGAGGAAAAGGAAGAGGAGGAGGAGGAAGAGGCGCTAGACAGAAGATAACCTTATAGGATAACCTTGTGACATACTTCCTCCAACTGGTCCCCACATTCTAAAATTTCCAGTACCTTGCAGTAATGCTGATGAGGTCAGAATCCTCATGATCCAGTCATTCTCCAAAATCCCTATATCTGAGATTTAACACATGGAGACCAAGTCTTCAACACATGAACTACTGGGGTGAGGATTCAGATCCAAATCACAGCAAACACTGTCCTCATCTGCTTCACTTCCTGGCCATGTCTCTGCCACACATGTCCACTGTTCCTCATTCATGTTTTCTGTTTCATGTCAACCTCATCTACCTAACGTGCTTTACCTGTCTAGAGTCTGCATTTTCCTCCATTTATAAAGTGAATTGGTTAATGTGGAGCTCTGATTAGAGCTAAACAGGTTAAGTATATGCTTACATATTTAGCTTAATGAACAGCACATACCACTTTGAGAGAATAAAAATGCCTTTCTCCTTTCTTTCAGTAATGTATCATAGCTTTCAATGTGTAAGCTTTCCATCTCCCATTTTCCTGGTACAATAAGTCTAACTGGCCTTGTTTCTGGATTGCAGAGTGAGTGGACATCCTTGTGTTCTTGATCTCTCTCTCTCTCTTGTCCTGTGTGCATATGTGTATATGTGCATGTGTATATGTGTGTTCATGTATGTACATATATACACTTGTATATGCTGAGGCCAGAGAACAACATTTGCTGTGGATTACTGCCCACCTTGTTATTTGAGACTGAGTCTCTCACTGGTCTTGAGCCTACCAATTAAACTAAGCTGGCTGCCCTGCTAGCCCCAAGAACCCAGCTGTCCCTGTACCCCAGTGCTGAGATGACAGGCCACAATATCCTGCATTCTTTTACAGGGTTTCAAGAACTCAGTTTCTCATGTTTGGAAGGGAAGTACTTTACTGAATGATCCGTACATCAAGCTTTATTGATTTAAAGGCAATAATTCAGTTTTCTACTGTGGAATATGATGCTAGCTGTGAGTCTTGCGTAGATGAATGTAACTACATTTGGGCAGTTTCTGTCCCAATTTTTTGAATGTATTTGTCGTGAAATACTTTTGGATTTTGTTTAATATCTTGGTATAGCATGTGAAATGATCATATTATTTTTGCCCTTTAGTCTATTAATGTGGAAAATCACGTTGATTTTTCTCAATACATCTGTAGAACCTATCCTACTTGTCAACCTTCCTTGACCATGAAGTATGACTCTTTTCACTTCACACACACACACACACACACACACACACACACACACAAAACACTTCTAAAGAATATGAGCAAAGCTGGAAACCTTGCCCTTCCTAACTTCAAAATACATTACAAAATGACAGTAGTTGTCTTGTCATGGTACTGGCATTAAGACATATTTAGAGATCCAGAGAATAAGATAGAAAGACCAGAAATACACTTACACTAACGATTTGCCAATGTTAATGAGATTGTTAAGACAACACAATGGAAAAGAATAGTCTCTTTAATGTAGCTGGGAAACCTGGATGTTTACATACAAAATAGCTCTTATTTTATTCTTAGATGGAAACAAACACAGGGGGAAACCTCGTAACTGTGGGAAAGCCTTATAACACTGACTGGGGGAAAGTCTTATAACACTGACTGTGGGAAAGCCTTATTATAACAATGACTGTGGGAAAGCCTTATAACACTGACTGGGGGAAAGCCTTATTATAACACTGACTGTGGGAAAGCCTTATAACACTGACTGTGGGAAACCCTTATTATAACAATGACTGTGGGAAAGCCTTATAACACTGTGGGAAAGCCTTATTATAACACAGACTGTGGGAAAGCCTTATAACACTGACTGGGAGAAAGCCTTATAACACTGACTTGATTGTGGCATTAATTTCTTGGCTCGAATATGAAAAGCACAGATAACTAAGCAATAACTTAGATGGACAATAGAATTAAAGCATGCTAAAATAGAGGGAGATTGCCCCTGTTAAGTTGGCTGCCAAAGCCAAGCAAAAACCAAGAGTTCATGAGGATAGGAACAAACTGGAATCCTTGCACAATGCCAGTGAGAATGAAAGCAGTCCACCCATTACGGAACCATAACAGTAAGAAGGCTCCTCAGACACTCAAAACTAGAAGTGTCAACTCATTCAGCAATCACACATAAATCCTAAAGAATTGAAGACAACATGCCGAACGCATTATCATCCCCTTTTATGTTGTAAGAGTATACATACCAGGTAATAAATAAACCTTAAGTGCCTTGGGAGGCAGAGACAGGCAGATCTCTTTAATTCAAGGCCAGCCTGATCTACATAACAAGTTCCAGGCCGGCTAGGACTAAAGGGAGAGCTTATCTCAAAAAGACCAAAAGAAAAAGAAAACAACCTTAAATGCTCATTGGCGGATGAATGAATAAAGAAAATGTGATATGTAGCCCAATATAATATTATTCTGTCTTAAAGAATATATATGTTACAAGTATGAACCATGAAGACATGCTAAATGTCATAATCTAACCACAGAAGAACAAATGCTATATTATTATACTAACATTATCTAAAGGGTTTGGACAAATAGAATCAATATTTATTGGGTTTGTTTGTGTGGATTTGTTTTTAGTGAGAACTCCTACTCTATTCTATCAACGTTTAACTTTTGATGGAGGTGTATTTTAAAGGAACATGTTTTTTCATTCAAAAGGACTAAATTTGATTCCTGCCTGAAAGCTGTCTTCATAAGTGATACCCTCCAATTTAAATTTCTTCTTTAACTATTTCTTCTTTCATGTGATGTAATAAAATAGCTGACTCCTAATCAGGAGGTTTTTAAATCATCCCTTATTCAAACAGATCCCCTTTGTTTAGTCAGTCAGTCTGATGAAACCAGCCTGTCATTTGAAATGAGAGTATAGGACAACCTCACCTCCATACTTGCTTGTTACTCAATACTTTTCCACCAGATCAGTTGATCCATGGCAGCGTTTAACCCAGGGCAAGTGATAGCAGTAATAGCTGGTGTGCCTATTATAAGACAAGATCAACTTTCATTACCCCATCTACACACTGTTTTATTTTTGGCTATCATCACTTGGTTCCTGAGTTTCTACAGATCAAGTCAAGGTGAATGACAGCTGTGTCAGAATTACCAGATCCATTGCTATATACAGAGCTCTGAGTAGTCAGGAGAAGCTGTTGGTAAAAGGGAAGTCATTAAGCAATTCTATTCCCTCAATTGGTTTGAATTTCCTTATTTCAAACAACTATACATATGCATAATATGGCCCTAACTACATTATGCTATGGTGGATTAAGTTTATTTAGCAAAAACACAAGTAATAAGCAGGTATTTGGTTTCCAGCAATAAAATTAATATTATATTTGCAAATTAGTTTAGCCTGAAAAATAAAAAAATGGAATTATATCCCAGCACTTTCAAGGCAAAGGTAGGCAAGCAGATCTCAAGTTTTAGGCCAGCCTGGGTTACATAGTGCAATGCTGTCTCAAAAAACCTGCTGTAACATACTTTACATTGTTTCCTGTCAATCCCTTTCCCTCTAATTCATGCATGTGGTTTACCAAGAAACTTCTAAAAATTCTTTCCTGTCCATTAATTCTCTTCTCAATTACATTGTATGACACAATTCTTGGGGAGATGCCAACAAATATCTACTCACCTTTTTTTTTTTTTTTTTTTTTTTTGTGTGTGTGTGTGTGTGTGTCTTTTTGAGATAGGGTCTCCCTACAGCCTCCTCTGGCGAGGAACTCACTATGTAGACCAGGCTGACCTTGAACTCACGGAGATCTGCCTGCCTCTGCCTTCTGAGTGCTTGGATGTGCCACCACACCCAGCATCTACTCACCTTTTACAAGGAACCAACAACAGACTAAAGGCTACCATCAAAGCATAACTTGGTGAACCAATGAGTTTTATTGGAGTTACAGGAGCAGAAATGACTCTAAGACTGTATCACTAAAATCCCACTCCAGGATGGATCAAAGGTTACAAATATGGAAATGTGGAGTTCACATACATTGGAGGCAGCTCAGAAGATTGGAGAGTGTCTTTTTCCAGGCAGCTCCCCAAGTCGGAGCCTCTTCCAGGCAGATTGGCTGGTCTTTGCTTTCTAGTCAGCTCAGCTTGTCAGAGTGTCTCTCAGTAGTCCCTACTCCATTTCCAAGTTTGGGGAGATACTAGAGTGAATCTGGCAGTTTCAGGGATTTCCTGAGGCTACTGAGTTATTTACTTTTAAGGAGTGTACCTGCAAGATGGATTGTTTCACCTCCTTTCAGAACATCCTGTGTCTTAACCAGCTTCTCTTCAAGATGAAATGCTTTATCTTGTAGGAAATTGCTGCAAAACAAATACCAACTGTCTTTTTAATCAAGGTACTTTTTACTTCTCATACCGCTGAAGGGAAGTTTTAGCAATTCATAACCTTCACACACATATCTCTAGCTTTCTTCTGTTTGATTGCTCTGCCAGAAAAAGAACATCATAATTAACTTTTAATCAGTGAAATATTAATCTGATAATTTTCATATGAGAATGGGAAATGTAGCTGTATTGACTGGAAGATGAAAAATACCACAAAGAGATCCCCAGAGCAACCCTTACCAAGAGGAAGTTACTCGAAAATATTAAGAAACATGTAATCCTAGATTTTTAAAACAATGCAATAAGCTTATTGGAGTATTCTTCCTCTCCTTTGATTGTGGATATAATGCATCTGTTGAACTTATTGATTGTTTGGCTTTTGGAAGGATAAGGAAAGGAAAAAATAAACTCTGAATTACCCTAGGCTTATTTGAATCTAATATCTCTGACCATTTGATTTTTGACTGTGTGCTAACAGTATAAAGCATTTGACTGAAATATTTTCCTGTCTGTGAACATAGACTCCATTCAGTTTTTAGATAACAATTTTATTTGGTTGAGATATATGTTTTAATTTTATTTTTAGATTTATGGAAGAGTTGAACGATCAGTTAGAACTTGCAAAATCTGTATCATCTCTATTGTTAGTATAACTCAAGAGCTACTATCTCTTTTCACATCCGTATAATAAAGGAATCATCCTCAGCATTTATAGTTGACATTTATCTTTTTATTTTTTATTTATTTATTTTTTATTTATTTTTTATTTTTTTGGTCTTTTCGAGACAGGGTCTCCCTGTAGCCCCAGCTGTCCGGGAACTTGCTCTGTAGACCAGGCTGGCCTTGAACTCACAAAGATCCGCCTGCCTCTGCCTCCCAAGTGCTAGGATTAAAGGCATGAGCCACCACGCCCAGCTATAGTTGACATTTATCTTAATCAGAGGGCTGAGATAGGCAGGCCCTTTTGGCTTTGTAAACTTAAATAAATTGATTTACCTGATTTAGGAGAAAATAAATGAAAAATGATTTTTTAGTGTCCCTTTAACATCAGTCATATAAAACTATAATTTGGTTTCCAATATTTTTCCTCAATTACCCTAATAAATAAAAGGACTGATCAATATATCAATTCTTAGCAACATATTATATGGGTTTCATGGAGAGTTCATCACTATCAATGAAACGGTAACTCAGAAACCACTTTGTGTGAAACTGCCTTCCCTGTATAGGGTAGAGAGGCTGTGTCTTCAGTGAAAAATCAGATCATGAAAGAAGGAAAGTGAAAAGTGCTGATACTTACCAGCTGTTCCCATCAAATGAAGCATGTTGAATACAGAGCCTCATGGAATCTTCTTTTAAAAATTGTATTTACTTTTTACTTAGTTATTTAGTGTGTGAATATGTGTGTGTGTGTGTATGTGTGTGTGTGTGTGTGTTCCTGTGACACTGCATACCTGTGTAGATCAGAAAACAACTTGCAAAAGTCAGTTTGTACTTTCTACCCATGTGGGTCCTCTTTTCTACCATGTGGGTCCTGGGTATCAAATTCAGGTCGTCAGGCTTGGTGGCAGCGTGTCTTTACCAGTTAAGCCATCTCACTGGCCCTGGATGTATGTTTATACCATTATTAAACTATGTATCTCAAGTTGATGACACAGATTAATATTAATTTCCCTTTGGTTCTCTAGGCATTAACTATGTATATGTAACATCCTTAGTTTTTCAAGTAGATGTCAGACTGGCATTACTAGAACTGAGTCCTGGAATAGTAGGCCAAGAAATGGTGCTACTTTTGTGTAATCCTTTGGCCTCAAACTATCTGCAATGAATATTTAGGGCCAAGAGTTACTTTTAGCTGGCCCACTGTCCAGTACCATATATTCCATTATATTTCATTAATTTTGGATAGTTAACAAAACTCATTTCTATAAAATAGAAATGTATTTTGAACTTCGTGTAATTTCAGAATCTGAACTCACAGAGTCTAGTAAAAGAGTCTAATTAGATAACTCCACAGTAAATTTATTACTCAAATTTAGATGAATGATTCAGTTTCAAGCCATTAAAATCTCTGTTTATGAGTATCTCCCTCTCTCTTTGTGAGGATATTCTAGTTTTTAAAAGTAACTTTTTAATTTAGCATAAAATGTGATGTTTTGTTATATTTTCAATTGTGGTTTTTTTTTTTTTTTTGTTTTTGTCATTTGAGACAGGGTCTCTCTATAGCCCCAGCTGTCCTGGAACTCACTCTGTAGACCAGGCTGGCCTTGAACTCACAAAGATCTGCTTGCCTCTGCTCCCGAGTGCTAGGATTAAAGGCGTGCACCACCACGCTCGCCCAATATTTTCATATATACTTTTTCATTTCTGCATTACTCTACTCCAACCATGTCTCTTGCTGGTAAATATTAAGAAAGCTCTATCTAATCATAGTTTTGAAGGCAATTGCCTACTTGATGATCCCACTCAACAGCCCCCATTCTGCTTTAAGATCACATGTATCCTTCTGATAAGCTGTGAAGCCATGGTGGTATAACAATAGCCAGGCATGCTGCAGTAAGAGAGATACTCCATTTTTGCCAGCAGTCTTAAGTAAGAGTCCTCCTGACAGGAGACATAGCCTCCAGCAACAATGAGCGAGCCATCTGTGAAGTGGGCTATCTTCTCAGTCAGGACTCCCAGTGACCTCCACCCTAGCTAACTTCCTGACTGCAACCTTTTTTTTTGGGGGGGGGTGTCTTTTCAAGACGGGGTATCCCTGTGGCCCCAGGTGTCCTGGAACTCACTCTGTAGACCAGGCTGGCCTTAAACTCACAAAGACCCACCTGCCTCTGCCTCCCAAGTGCTAGGATTAAAGGCATGTGTGAATGGGATAGAGTTTGAGAGAGTGGTAAGTAACAGAAATAGTAAAAAAGAATATATCAAAACATATATATCATGTTGTTATGGAAAGATCTCCAAAGAGGTGGAAGAAATGGTCTTCGATTTAAAAATGACACTTTTAAATTTATTTTCATTAACCTGAAAGATTTTTCTGAAGGGCAAGTCTGCTGCGGAAATCTCTCACAAAGTCAAAGCCAGCACTGGTAAGTAGTGGATATGGCTTCCCTTGCTATAGCTCTGACTCTGTCTCTCTAGCTCCACCCCTGCAATGCTTCACCAAACCTCCCTTCCAGTCCTCTTGGGGACACATTCCAGGAGAACCATGGCTGTTCTCACTAGCCGGATTGGTCTAGGCCTTTTTTTTTTGCATAGAACTCCATAGTCTCACTCTACCTCTTGGTTGTTGCCAAGTTATCTGGCTCCTGTCTTTGTTTTTGGCTGAGTTTAGAACTCCTTTAATACTTCCTGGATTCCCTCTACTAGGTGACTTTTCTCTAGGCTGCCAGAATATCCTTGCTTCCATCTGTAATGGGCCTTTTTCTACTGAAAAGGATCCTGTTATTTCTTTTCTAATTGAAGTATAAGGAGTTAGTGGAGGAAGATTGTGTTGGGGTTATTGTTTCAATTTAAGTCATGGTAAAATTATTATTGAATGAAGATCTAATGAATGACTGAATGAAGACAAAATTTGTCTCAAGCCAAACTGGAGTGAGGGACAAAATCTTTTAAAAAGCACATAAGGATCTTTATTTCAGTTTTCTTTAAAAAGCATTATAAATTCTTAGTAATTTTCTGGAATTATTTCATTAGTTGAAAAATCAAGATTAGATTATTTGAGCATCAGTACAATCTTTTGAATAAATGTGATAAATCGGGGTATGGTAGCTCATGCCTGTAGTCCTGGAATTTGGAAGGCTGAGTCAAGAAAAAGTCTGTGGGTTCTAAGTCAGTCTAGGTTAGACAAGGAAATTATTTTAACCTGATTATAAATAGTATTCGTTATAACATCCTCAAGTTATTATGTGGCATTTTAAATGTCTGTTAATCAAGCTCTATTGAGCTCCAGTATAGTTCAGTTGGTAGACTGCTTGCCTAGCTTGCACAAAATCCTGGGTTCAATCCCCAGCATCGAATACACTAGACTTGGTCCCAACTCCTATAATTCCAGCAAACAGGAGATGGGTAGAGGCAGATCAGAAGTTCAAGGTCATCCTCAGCTACATAATGGGCTCAAGGCTAATCAACTTAATAACAAAACAAAGCAACAAAATACCTATCCTCTATTATTAGTAAGGGTGTTTAAGGAATATAAGTCAGTGACATTCCTTATTCTATTAGTAATCCTTTAAACCTGAGAGCCAGACCTCAATGCAAATGCAATCTCAAGTTTCAAAGAACAGCAGAGGAACCATTAGAGGGTCTGGAGGTAACTTTTCACATCAACCACTGAGTATCTTTTATTTTACAGATGCAAAAACTGCATGCTGGAAAGTTTAAAAAACATGATTCAAATGCTTATAAGTAAAAGAAATGGAATTCATCAGAAAAAATGCCAACATTGCTCATACCCTATACAACATGCTACTCTAGTAACAGTCAAGCTCCATCCATAGCAGACACAGATTGACACCAGTGGGTAACCAGAGTCCAACCCCCAGAATTTACATGGTAGAAGAGAATCCATTTTTACAAATTCTCTGACCTCCACATACTCGCCATGGCACTCCCACATGTGTACACACCACCCGCATAAAGAAGTAAATATGATTCTTTTATTTTTATTTTTTTTAATTTTCTCTTTTTACACACACAAAAAAACAATGCAAAATGACAATGAGAAAACAAAGCAAAAAAGTGGGGGGACAATTTCTTTTTTTTTCTTGCGAAATAAAGAATCAATCTACAGGACTTGGTATGTAATTCTCTCTTCTTTTTTTCCCTTTCTTTTCTTACTCTTTTAGGGCTATCAGAATGATGTGTGTACTGGCTTGTCCAGGAAGCCTTGAGTTCTCAGCTGAGAAAGAGTCTGGTTAATTGGGGGGGGGGAGGTCACATCCTTAATCTGTCTAGTCAATTTCTAGCTCCTGTTTAGTTATGCTATCCTCTGAAAAGGTCACCCCAATCACCGGAAGGGAATTGGGATGTCAACTGCTCTGACTTCTTCCATGCAACTGGGGTATCCCCCATTCAGAGGGTCTGTCTAAAAAAGCCCCCAAAGCATAACTATACAGGGAGAAAGTCCATGACTAGTGCCCATGAAAGTGAAGTGAAAGCAGGAGTAGTTGGGTCCATGATCTAGGAGGGGACCAGGAGAGGTAGGAACAGGGTGAATTCAAATAGCCAACTTCAAAGTCCATTAAAATTTCTTGACAAGGGATTTCAAAGCATCCATTTATTAGGTTTCTCCTTCTGTTCATTTGGCCATGATGTCTAAATTTAGGAGAACAAATAAGAAGATATCATGTTGGCACTGGCCTCAAAGCTTCATCTCTACTGATTAGCTTTCATGGTGATAGAAAGTGCTATGCATGGTACAAGAAAAGAACGGTAATCATCAACCTTTCCCAGATGCGAATCCTGCAAGCTACAATGACAACTGGTCTGGCAAGAGATGTCCACTGGTGCAATAGTGACATAAATGTTATGTGAGCAACCAACCCCTTTCTAATTACATTACCAGACCTGACACTGATAATCAGGCTGTGTGGCTAGACAGGTCACAGTTCATAGAGGTGGACCCAATACTATTATTCTGATAATCACCTACATGATATTCCTCTGTATGTCAGTGGGGTTATTTCCAGAAATTGATGTGAAGAGAAGATCTGTAAATGTGGGCTGGGGACCCAGACTGAAAAGGAGCAGAAAGTCCTGCTGAGCATCGGCATACATCTCTTTGCTTCCTGACCACAAGCAATATAACCAGCCACTCCATGCTCCAACAACCACATCTTCCTGCCAAGGTGGACCATGAGCCTAAATAAACCTTTCTTCCTTAAGCTGATTTTGTCAGGTATTTTGCCACAGCAGTGAGAAAAGTACCTAATATATTCTCCACCATTGTAATGTAAATCAATGACTTTAAGCATAACACTTATCTTATTGATAACTGAGAGAATAATTTAACATCTGAGATTTTTTTCTGTTTTTCTTTTTTTCTTCTATTACTTTTTTAATTTTTTTTTCATTTTTTAACAATAAGTAATAATTTATGAGTACAAGCATCCTTCATGTAAAACCAATTTGCAAGCAGTTGTGCCCAAACCCACACAGCCCAAGTGTCCCACCATCCAGCTGGGGGGCTTGTATGTTCAATCAAGTTGATCAAATAAGTGTCCAATCTATATTGCTGTAGTTTCACCATTCACACCAATCGCAGCCCTTACATTCTACCACGCCCCCTCTTCCACAGATTGTTCCCTAGGCTTAGAAAAGGGGCATAGGTGGATGAGAAGCAAAACAGTCTACTTTTTCTGGAGCTGTCGTTTTGGACTTTTTTAATCCTACTAATGAAGCACAGGCATTTAGATATATAGGTATTTAAACAGTACTAATTGTTATGGTAGGTTACTTTGGTACAGACACAGATATTTGGATGGTATGTTAATCTATGAATTACATTTTTTTCTGTAAAATATGACAGGGTCTTACTGTGGCTTATAACATTTCCTAACTGCTAGAGGATGTAAGCTTGTGGCATCAGCCATGGGTTATTCCTCCAAGGAGAGAGCTAATAGCCAATTAGATTTGGGATATATGGGCATATGGCTGCCACTGCTGCACAGTATTTCCAGGCAGGTGAGGTGTAGCTGGTGCTGACGGAGGAGTGTTGCTTGACTCAGGGAGACCTATATGTGCTTTATTGGTTTAGTGGCCTTTGGTAACACTCTCTGGCATTCCAGAGACCAACTGTACACTTGCAAGTGTGGTCTCAATACATCTTTCCCATGCTTACATCAGGTCTTCGACAGCAGGGCTTTATCGCCTCTCTTCTTACAGGATTTTTTTTCTTAAGAAATGGTTTTTATTATGTGTCACTGGCTGGCCTAGAACGTGCTACATAAACCAAGCTAGCCTTGAATTCACTATGTAGACCAGGTTGGCCTCGAATTTGCACAGATACTCCTGCCTTTGCCTCCCAAGTGCTAGGATTAAAGGCATGTGCCACCCCACTCAGGTCTAATAATTATTTTTTAATTAACTGAAGTATGGGGCTTTAAAGATATCTCAGCAGTTAGGAGCACTTCCTGTTCCTGCTGAGGACCTGTGTTGGGTTCCCAGCACCCATATGGTGGCTCATAACCATCCGTAACTCCAGGTCCAAAAGATCTGATGCCCTCTTCTGGCCTCTATAGACTCTAGGCAAGCATGTGATACATACACATATATGTACATAAAACACTCATATGCATAAAATTAAAATAAATTTTTTTAAAGCTGTAAATTGACTGAAGTGAGACTGAACCATGTTTTTTCTTTCTTTCTTTTTTAAATTTTATTTTTTATGTGTATGAGTGTACTGTCTACATGTAGGTTTGTGCACCTGTGTTGTGCGATGCTGCAGAGGTCAGAGGACAGTGTCAGATTCCCCTGGAACTGGAATTAAAGACAGTTCTCAGCTGCCATGTGGGTGCTGGGGATCGAACCCGGGTCCTCTGCAAGAGCGGTCAGTGCTCTTAACCGCTAGGCCATCTCTCCAGCCCCTGAAACATGTTTTTTCTTAAATGCCTGCTGTAGATACAGAGCTTTCCTTCACTTGCTCAGCGCCTCGGGTTTCAGTTCCCTTTTGAGGAGTGATGATGGTTATCAGTGTGCTGGGTATTCCTCTGAGTTTGGGGTTTTCTTTTAATTAAACTGTATGTATAGTTCTACATTTACAATTTTGAACTTTATTGTCTTTGATAAATTTTCCATGTTAGTACCTATGCATGACACACAAACTTAACCAAAAACTTTCTTTACAAATTTGCATTAAGAAAAGCATCACATCTTGCCCTAGTAGTCCTTGCTTTGCCTTTTTAATTGGAGTGATCTTATATGTAATGTTTAAATTTCAACAATTAAAATCCATGCACATTAATAGCATCTGATCCATAAACTGTGCTAACATTATATGTAAGTACTTAAGACAAGGTCTGAAATTGAGTAATTATTCTAATGGTATTAATTGCCATTTTGTCATTTAAAAGATCTCAGTAGGCATTTTCCTCTATTGGGTTCTAGATGTCAGACTGTCTCTCTTAGGCTGGACTTGCCTGGAATTGCAGGAAGTCTGTTAACTGTGCTCACCCCCATCACTTTACAGGTACCCAGATTTCACTTAGATAGCTCCAGGATGAAGCAAAACAGTCATATCACGAACCCAGATTCAATTCAGCGATATGAACCTTAATAAGCATCAGATTTATTTCTGGAATATACTATCAAACACAAGATGGAGCTTTTTAGAAAGAAAATAAATGAAGGCAAATTAAGCATGCAATATATGTTTTTTTCTGTCTCTTCTCACCCAAATCTTATCTAAATAATCCTTCAAAATATTTTATGATATGGTTATTATAAATGCAACACTTAAAATTATATATAGCACTTTAATCACTAATGTTTGTGTGATATTGTTTCTTGGGAATTTACTGTAAAGTACTAGAGCTGTGATATAGTTAGCAAATTCAGAGATTCAAAATACAAGACAACTTGGATTTCTGATGCGTGATGAGAACTTTTAAATTTAACTGTACCATATGCAATATTTGGAACTACTTCTGTGATAAAACTTTTTTCGTGTTCAACTAAGTTCCAATTTTACTGGGCATCATATGTTGTATTTGGTGAACTTAGAAGGGAAGTCCATGACATCTGTTGCTTGGCATGTTTTTGGATGTTAGTAGATCTCTTGCCATTACATGCCTTCAGCTCTTTAAAACTATCTAATAAGCCTTCACGGGCAATCATATTTTTAATTCAATTGAAAATTTAAAAAAATATTCATTTTTTAAATTTTATATGTATGAATGTATTCCCTGCGTGTATGTAAGTGTACCCCTGTTATGCAATGCTCATAGAGGTCAGAATAGAGTGTAGGATCCTCCTAGAGTTTAGGATGGTTGTTAGCCATCAGGTGGATGCTGGAAATTGAACCCAGACCCTCTGAAAGAGCAGCCAGTGCTCTTAACTGCTGAACTATCTCTCTAGCCCATGAAATTGATATTTTAACTCAAAAATAAAAACAATAAAAAATGTACTTATCTCTGGGGTACTGTGTGATGCTGTAATACATGTGTACATTGTATAATACTTAAATCAGGGCAAGTTCTGTATTTCTTCAAACATTTATCATTTCTTTATAGTGATAATATGCAAAGTCTTTTAGTCTTTTCAAATTTACAGTGCATTATTGTTATCCATAGTTACAATACTTTTGAATAGCATATGAGATATTATTACTCCTATAACTCTCACTTAGTACTTACTGGTCAGCCTTTTCCTCTCTCTCTTCTTACCAATGCTCTCCAAGGTTCTAGTAACTACCACTCTTTGCTTAACTTCTATGAAATTCACTTTATCAGCTACTGTATGCTAGTGAGGTCATATAGGGCTTATTTAACTATGCCTGGCTTATTTCACTTAACATGATGTTCCCTGAGCCCTGGATAAGTAAAGCTGAATATAGGTAGCCTGTCCATGGATCCACACTCTGTAGACTCCTAATCTTCATGGTTTGGCCATTTATGCCCTTTTGAGTTCCTGGCTCCCTGTTTCATGGAGGAGCTTCTTTAATGAGAGATAGAAGGGAATTAATGCCTTCTTGGGTCCTTGATCTATGATGCTTGGGGTTTATGTGTAGAGGTTGCATTGTAGATGTATTGCCTAGACATGAGCAATTCACAGATCATATCTGTGTGTGTCCAATTGTGGAACTCTACTGTGTTCTCATCTGATGTAAAAAGAATCTTCTTTTCTGAGTGGTGTCTGGGATATTTGTCTGTAAATATAATGATACTTATTTTGTAGTTAGCAAGACACTATCTCAGCCTAGGAATGTGTCAACCTTGAGGATTTCTCTAAGATCTATGACTTCTCCAGTTGTATTCGGCTATATTTACAATACCACACATGAATTTTCTCCCACTGAGTGGCTTTAGGTCCAATTAGTTAGGCATTGATTTCTCCCAAGATAAAGCATAGTGTCCTATGCTTTGCTGGTCATTGACATGGATATCTGATCTTAAGGCTGATGTTGAACAAGTGAACGATTCTACCTTAGGAGCTTACATCATGCTCTCCAAAGCTATGAGAGCCTTCAGGGGAGGTGGCTTCCAGGCCAGATCCAGCTCCATTGTTCAAGATCGGATCTCCAAAGTATGTCCTGTCTTCAGCAACAGGTTCTTACCTTCAGATTCTGGGAGGTAATCAAGGGCTGTGGCAATAGCCTGTGTAATATTGGGAGTCTCTTAGAGTACTCTGGCCAGTGACTCAAAGGAAGGTTTCTCTTGTCTGGTACTGCTTATTGTTATGTAGCCTTCATCTTTGCATATGGGCTCATGTAGATATATTGAATGTGTAACTTGTCAATAGTTGGTTAGACTAATATGATTCTCTCTCTCATATATATATATATATATTGATATATATATATATTGATATTAATATTATATATATATCATATATATATCAATCTCTATTTATATATATGTATATTATATTATATGATATATATTATATATATATTCTATATATATATATATATATATATAATATTATCTTATATTAAATCCATTCAGAGCCAGGCATGGTGGCACATGTTTTTAATCCTAACACTCCAGAGTCAGGCATATGTCTATGGGATTAAGAGAAGCCTGGTCAAGTTCCAGGCCCGATGGGGCTACAGGGAGACTCTGTCTCAAAACAAAATGAAACAAAACAAAACAAAAACTGGAAAACAATCCATTCAGTGATTGGAGAGTTAGCTCAGAGGTTAAGGTTTGTTACTGTTCCTGCAGAGGATCCGAGTTTGGGTCCCAGCACCCACTTTGGGCAGATCAAAACTGCCTGTAACTCCATCTCCAGTGGAGCTGATATTGTTTTCTGGCCTCTGTTGGCACCTGCACTCACATGCACACACATATGCATGAAACTGAAAATTTTAAAATCCATTCATCCATTGATGGACACTTAAGTTTATTTCACTTGGCTATTATGAACAGTGATACAAAGTGCTGGTTGTCTCTTCATTTATACATACATTACATCATATATATTCACAATATATATATATATATATATATATATATTATATATAATTTATTTTTTTGTTTAAAAGAATTTCTTTTATTTTTTTATCTTTTTATTAATTTCTGTATGTGTATGAATGTAGTGTCTGCATGCAAGTTTGTGCCACCGTTGTCGTGCAATGCGCGGGAGTCAGAAGAGGGTGTCGGACTTCCTGCTGAACTGGAGTTCTCCTGGAATTGGAGTTTCAGACGGTTCTTGGCCGCCCTGTGGGTGCTGGGGATTGAACCCGGGTCCTATGTAGAGCGGTCGGTGCTCTTTAACCGCTAGGCCATCTCTCCAGCCCAAAAAAAAAAAAAAAAAAAAAAAAAAATAAAATATAAAGTTCTCTCTTTCCTCACATAAAGCTTATATAAATTACTTTCAAAATATTCATGGTACAGATATTATATATATATCATAATATATATATATATATATATATATATATATATATATACTGGGAACCCAACTTGGGGGTCCCCTCCACAGTGGCTTGAGTAAATTACATCCCCACGTACAGGATGCAAATTTTCCTTTTTATCCACATTCTTTCCAGTACCTGTTATTTTTAGCATTTTTAAATTATCCATCTAACAAGGAGTTAATATCTAGAATATATAAGAAGCACTAAAAATTCAATAGCTACAAAACGAAACAAAATTAATATGAAGAAAAGGCAGAAGACCTAAACAGACATTTTTCAGAGGAAGATATGTGTATAACAATATCATTAATAACCAGGGAGATGTGAATTAAAACACAATGAGCTCTCACTTCTCCAAAGCAAAAATAATCATATTTAACATTTAAATTCATTGCAGCAAATGGCAGAGGTGTCCTCTTGATCCACTCCTGTTATATTTATTCTTTCCCTCAGGTTTTTAACTCTGTCCTCAATCTAGTCTCATTTTTATCTTTTATTTTGCTGCTTTGTACCTTTGTGTTTCTTTTAATGATTGTTTTTCTTCATTGTCTGTTAGCGTTTTGTAGAAGGATGGAAAAGAATACTAAACAAAGCAAAACCTCAAGCTCAGAATCCAGGTGCCCATCTATTATCACACAGTTCTCTGGACATTGTCACGATCTCCATTAATTTGTTCTTTCATTATCCAGTCTGATCAAACGTGAATGCTGGAGCAATCTCCCGAATTATTACAGATCTTATTACAGAAACTCACAATGATCAGACTGATACCTCTATAGATTAATAGTTTACAACAAAAATGTTCATTCACATCTATGCAGACATTTATATTATTAGGGTTTTCTAACTGGTTTTCTTTCTTATTGTCTAAAATATCTGTTTTGATAAACCTTTTTATTCACTTAACATTTTCAAATTCCAGACTTCATTGTTCCTTTAGTAAACAGCTTCATCTTCAGTTTTGCACAGAAAACTGGGACAATAGAAACCATCACACAGTATTTTCTTCAGGTTCTCTCAGCCCATTCATGATGTGCCAGAATTTTCTCGTTTCTGACACTCTGTTCTCAATTGAAAAGTGTTGCTGTTTCCTTTGCTCAGCGTTTTAGGTCTAACACTTACTTGTTACCTTGAGGATCATGGTCCCTCCACCCCTGTGTGTGTGTGTGTGTGTGTGTGTGTGTGTGTCTGTGTGTCTGTGTGTCTGTGTGTCTGTGTGTCTGTGTTCTAGACAAGTTCCAGCTGAAGTTGACTCAGGCTAGTTCAGATTCTCCTAGGTTAGTGTAGGCTGGCCTCAGAGTCACTATATACCCATTGTAGACAACCTTCTTTTCCCCCTCAGCTTCCTTAGTACTGGTATTAGTGTATGCCCCCAACAGGCCAACTCTATCAGTTTTTTTTAACATGTCACTTACCTGCTACTTTTATTTCTCTTTGTCATTTCAATGGTTTAAGAGGATTTTAAAAAATTTGTACCTTAAGGCAGTGAACAAGTCCCTTTACTCAGCTTTATAATCCTCTATAGCCCTCTAGAACCACAGCAATACTTTTTCCCTCTTTTCCAATGCAAAATACTTTGATGAAAAAAGACCTAGAACAGTCATTTGTAAAAGCTTTCAGTTCATTAAATCTTTTAGAGTAAAGCTACTGACACCAAGATTCTTGTTGCGTTCTTTGTGGCTAAGTCTCATAAAAATGTCATTAATTTTGTGATTGACGTGTAATTATTGTTCATGCTTTGGAAGCACAATGAGATGCCCTGCTACACATATGCATCTTATAATGATCAAATTGGGCTAATTAGCATATGCATTACTATTGTTTCTTTGTGATGAGAACATTAAAATGCTCTCTTCTAGCTATTTTGAAATATATAATACCTTATTCTTTTTTAATACTATTTTTAAAAATTTATTTATTATTTTTTTATGTGTTCGAGTGTGCTGTCTGCATGTAGGTTGGTGCACCCATGTCATGCAATGCCGCGGAGGTCAGAAGAGGGCGTTGGATTCCCCTGGAACTGGAGTTAAAGATGGTTCGCAGCCACCATGTGGGTGCTGGGAATCGAACCAGGGTCCTCTGCAAGAGCAGTTGGCGCTCTTTTTTTTTTTTTTAATTTAATTTTTATTGATGCTTTGTGCATTTCGTACATCATTTTCCAATTCAGATCAGGCATATTTCCCTTTCCCTCCCCCCCACCCCCACCCCTTCCCAGATCATGCATTCTGCCTAACTGTCCTGCATTCTTTCTCTCGTTTTTTTTTTTTTTTTCATTTTTTAGCTATAAGTGATAATCCAGGAGTACAAGCATCCTTCGTGCAAAACCAATCCACAGGCTGTTGTGCCCAAGCCCCTACAGCCCCACCATCCAGTGGGGGGTGATAGGTTGTTTGTTCAATCAAGTTGATCAAATGAGTGTCCATACTACATTGCTGTAGTTTCACCATTCACCCCAATTGCAGCCCTTACATTCTACCACGCTCCCTCTTCCGCAGATTGTTCCCTAGGCTTAGAAAAGGGGCACAGGTGGATGAGAGGTAAAACAATCCACTCTCTCTGGAGCTGTTGACTTGGACTCTGGTCAATTCTGGCTGTTTCCTTTCAGGCTGAGCCATCTCTCCAGTCCCCAACACCTTATTTTTAATTGTAATGTCTTAGTTTGCTTTTCTTGCTGTGATATAGCACTCTGACCAAAATCGATATGGGAAAGAATGGTTTTATTTCAGCTTATAATTGAGAGAAGCCAAAGCAGAAACTCAAGGCAGGAGCTTGAAGCAGAAGCAAGCATGTCAAAAGCTGTTTACTGGCATGCTTCCTCTGGCTTGCTCAGCTGCCTTTCTTATGTATCCCTGGACCAGATGCTTAGGGAATGGCACCAACCACAGTGAACTGTGCCTTCCCTCATCAATTAACAATTTAGAAAATGCCTCAGGATTTTGACTACAGGTCAGTCCGATGAAGGAAATTCCTCAACTGAGGTTCCCTTTTTCCAGTTATGTCTAGGTTTGTGTCAAGTCGACAAAACTGATGAGCACATGTCATTAACTATGAAGTAGAACACCAGAACTTGGTCCTCCTATTTGACTACAAGCTCACTGACCACCTTCTACTGGCTTTCCTTTCCTCTAATCTTTTAGTCTTTACCTTCCTTTCTATTACTTTAGTACTTGATGGTACAGGTCACCACTTTAATTTTTTTCTCTTGAATTTTTGATTCCATTCTGTCTACCTCATTCCTCTCTTCCTTATTTTATGCCTGTGTTTTCCACATCCATAGCTCCAGACTACCTGCCAGCTTCTTGTGGGTGCTGTGACAAATGTCTACAAGCCAGGTAACCTAAAGCCATAGATATTTACTTGGTCTTCTTTCTGGAAGCTTGAAGTCTGAAATCAATGTGGCAGCAGAGTCATAGTCTACCCAGAAGTCCTAGGGGACAACCCAGTCCCTGTCTCTTTTGTTTATTTGTAGCTATTCCTATTTCTTGATATAATTCCCATGTCATCTTCTCCAGGGTATAGCAATCATTGATTTCATCAAACACTAATTAAGGTGTTACTTTCTTGTAGATATTGTTATTACTCACAATCAACTGACCTGAAGGATTTATATACTAGTACTCTAATTATTTTCAATCAGTACACTATATTGTTATTATAACTGGAGCTTGAAAGGAAAGATGCTGATGAAATCTTCAGGTATCACTAGGTCCTCTAGAGCTCACTCTTACCTTCTATTTTTTTTTTTTTGTCTTTTTTTAAGAGAATACTATCTTTTGTTTTGTTTGGACCTTTGAAAGATTCTTTCTCTATTAAAAATGGTCATTAATCTGTGTTCAAGCCTGCCATATGCATAGGATTCCACATGGATGCGAGCATCTGAATACTCCCCCATGTCTAGTAATATGGTCATGTGAATATCGAAAACATGTTATTTCATTAGAAACTACTGTACTATTTCTCCTATGCAGTATAGTTAGGTATTGATTTATTTGAAGTACATACGCATATCTGAATTTCATGTCAGGAAGTTTGGGAGTGCAGTAAACATTTCGTAAAGGGTTCTTGGTCTTATAACCCCAGGATTGCTCCTCATGTGCATACTTAGAAGACAACAATGTTCAAGCCAGGTGTAGTGGTGCATACCTTTAATCTCAGCACTCTGTAAGTGAAGGTAGGTGGATCTCTGTGAGTTCAAGGCCAGCTGGGTTTACAGGGAGACCCTATCTCAAAAATAAAAATTTCCATGTGCACAGAAGACTCACAGTGCAAGGAGACCTCTGGCTTCCTGTCTGCCCTGAGGCTCTGGTCCAGTCCATTTTAATTTATCTGTATGCTCTATATCTGAAAAGGGTAGTACAAGAAAGACTCAAGCACAAAAATCTGTAAAACATGGCTCAGAGAAATTATAGAAGCCATAAGTAAATGGACAGATGTGCATGTTCATAATTGATATACATGCTAACATAACTGGACAAAAATCCACATAGGCTTTGAGAAATCTGAATCTGATAGGCTGATTTTGAAACTTACAAAAAGCAGCAAATGACATAATAGAAACAATGTAATCTTGATGAGACAAAAATTGGGGAGCAGTGCAATATTGCTACTATGCAGACAAGGATGGAGAAAGAAATCCATGGAACTAGATAGGGAATCCAGGGATAGGGTCACACATATTTGGTCACTCATCTAGATCTAAAGTGATTAAGAGAGTTACCAGGGAGAAGGATAGGCTGTCTGATAAGCAGTGTTGAACCAACTGAGTATCCATCCTTATGTACTTTGTGAAATGTATACTTTGATTTTTGCTCCTTAGATCACATTTAAACATTAATTTGAGACAAATTTTATTTTTTTTTAATTTAAAAAAAAATTATTTATTTCTGTATGTGTATCAATGTACTGTCTGCATGTAGGTTTGTGCACCCGTGTCATGCAATGCCGCGGAGGTCAGAAGAGGGTCTCGGATTCCCCTGGAACTGGAGTTCTCCTGGAATTGGAGTTTCAGACAGTTCTCGGCCACCATGTGGGTGCTGGGGATCGAATCCGGGTCTTCTGTAAGAGCGGTCGGCGCTCTTAACCACTAGGCCATCTCTCCAGCCCCGAGACAGATTTTATACCTAAACTTAACTTGTGGTGGCTTTAGGTGTATAGATAAAAGGTAGAAAATGAAAATAAAAGTGATTTTCTCTTGAACAAAAGTACACTTCTGGTCTGAGGTGCACATTTCGAGAGTGGACTTTGAGAAATCATAAAACGTTGTTACTATTTATTGACATGACTTGCAGATGGAACTTTTAGACATGGAATTTGAGGGTTTTATTTTGAAAGATGATAAAACAGTGATACATACTTTAAGTAATACACATCAAAACACTGCTCTCTTGAGGTTTAAATGCAACCATCAAGAAGCTTCATGCCATACATGTTTTCACCACCCACAGACTCTGGTAATGTGGATGTGCTATATACTCACCTGGGAAAGAGAGTACTATGTACTAGTTGAGTAGAAATGAAAATGTGTATGGTTTTGCTAATTGGGCACAAAAGTGGACAATTTAATTTTACACTTAGACTTGAAGTTGGAATATTTGATTTGATATTGACCAGATCTAGCTCATTCTTAAAAAGGACTTGATCACTAATTTTTCTTATTCATTTTAATAATTTAAAGACAGAAACGAGACAAAATAAGATGAATATATTTGAATTGAGAACACTACATAGATGCTAAATGCAATTAATATGGGTGAATTTTAATGATGAGGTGTAGACTTCTGCTTAGAGGATGAGTTATACATGTGTTGTACACTCACACATACACACGTGATGACTCTAGACCCTTTAGGAACCTACTTTCCCTAAGCAGTTCTCTCCTTCTTCTATCAATGTGAGGGAGGGAGTGTTGCCAAGTTCTCACCTGCCTCAATCTATGAACAACAGGCAGGTAGTTGCCTCCTGTCTTAGAAATCTCCCTGTGCCTGTACAATTAGAATCTTCCCTAAGAATTTACCAAAGGGATTAAGAAACATGACTTGATTCTTCTTTGATGCAAGAAATACAACAATCCAGGAGAAGTATCCAGTCTGCACTGAAAAAGACAAATCTGGTAGGAAAAGAGACACAAGGTTCATAGAATGTTAGAACAAGACCTAAGGGGAGAAAACATGTGAGGGAGTTGGTGCCCTTCTGATTCTGAAGCTGGTTTTTATTTAGGGGCCTCTCTGCTCACCCCACTGTTTGTGATTCAGTTTGAGATAGGCCGGAACTAAGAAAGTCTTCCTGTCTTTAGTTTTGACCATTAACAACATATAGATCTGACCCAGACTGAGTTCCTTAAGATGAAATGTGGATATCTATGCAAAGTGCTTATTGAGGTATCCTTTGGGGTCAACCTCTATGAAAGGGAGAGGAATCAACATGCCTGGATATGGGGGAAGTTGACAGGTGATGAATACATTGTCCCTGAAGTCCTCAGCTGATTCTCAGCACAGAGATTGCAATGGCAATCTGCAATGGCCCACAAAGCCATCCTACTTTGACACAGGCAATGCTTTCCTGAACATTCAGCATCCATTTGATTCAAGCCTTACTGGAGAGGGCATGTAACCTATGGTAAGGCAATTTTCTGCAGTCAGGGCATCTAAACGAAAGTAGCGAACCACGTCTATCCTTAGTCAATTCATAGCTTCAGCACCTGGGAAAGTAAATCCTTTCTCTTTTCAAGAGGGCCTACAAGTGGCCTGTTATATCATTTTTGTAGTTCAATTTATGCTCATTTTCAATCTTCATGGATTTCAGATCTACAGGAAAAACACAGGTACACTTGTAAGACTTATTTCTGCATCTTGAAAGTTAACTCAGTCTATTCCAATGTAGTTAGTTGAACTAAGTGTTTTTTTGCATCTGTGCTACCCAATTATCCTGTATGTTGCTTAAGTTGGTTAATTGAATATATGAACAAAGATGTTAAAGTCTTTTCCTGGATTAGAATATTTGGTGCAGCTTGCTAAAATACAAACATATGGACTTCACTTCAGAGTAACTGAGCAGAACTTCTTAAGTATAGTCTGGGACATTTTTTATTAAGTACAAAAATGGTACAGTTCTTATAAACTGGAGTATCAATTCCTAGATGTTAATTCCAAGTCCCAATATCTATTAGAACTTTAAATTGTTTGAAAAGCGCTAAGATATTTCAAATGTATTGTCTAAAAATGTGGCCAGGCATGGGTGACTCATGCCTTTAATAACAGCACTTGGGAGGCAGAGAGAGGTGGATCTCTGTGAGTTCAAGGCCAGCCTGGTCTACAGAGTGAGTTACAGGCCAGCTGAGGCTACAGGGAGACCCTGTCTCGAAAAAAACCAAAAAAAAAAAAAAAAAAAAAAAAAAAAAAGGATGCCTGTGGTGGTTAAAATGTGTGAAGACTATTGATAGTCTCAGTGATTTTTTTTTGTTGCTTCAACAAAATACCTAACAAAAGCAACTTAATGAAGGAAGGTTGGTTTTGGCTCACAGTGCGAAGGAACAATCCATCATGGCAAAGATGCCATGGCAGCAGGCATGTGGCTGAGCCTATCACATTGCATTCACCGTTAGAAGCACAGCAAGGGAAATCCTTGTGTCTCTTTTTTCCTGAGCTAGGCATCCCAGCCTACGGTGCTGCCAACATTTATAATGAGTCTTCCCACCTCAAACTATTCTAGAAACTCCTGCAGACCCATTCCCAGTCATGTATTTTCATGATGATCCCCCATCCCACCAAGCTGACATCAAGATTAACGTCATAGCTAAAATGCTGAGCCGATTCCCTGGCTCTGAACTGGCAGAGTCAGCATCTCCTTGCCCCTCACTTCAACTTACAGCAAGATCACAGCCCTGACGGTGACTTTGGCCATATTGCTTCCCTAACAGTTTTTGTTTATTTGTCTGTTTGGCCAGTTGCTTTGTTGAAGGTGCTCCTTCCTTTTCCACTAGGCTTGACCATTCCAAATGAACGAGACCACTTTAAGCCCTGGGAACTGTGCTCCAGTCTCTGCTAGTGTAATGCTTCTCCTGGGAAGCAGTGTGCCAGCTTAGCACTGCCACTAATTCTTACTGGTGGCTCCCCAGTAAGCAAAAATTCCCTGGGCTGATGCGTGGGGAATGGATGCTGGCATTCTGTTCTCAGTTGGGGTAGAATAAGCCTCTCTCATTTCTTTTTATCAAAGAACAAATCTTTCTAGATTATCTGAATGAAAGATTCTCCTTATCTTTTTGCTTTCTGACGTCTCAATAAATTGAAGCAAAAATTTGATCAGAGACTCTGCTGAGAAACATGAGGTTATACTGAGAAACCCTCCCCTATCCAAGTCTGAAACTCTGTTATGAGAATCTGCGTGAGTTTTTTGGGAAACTCCTAAGTCTTTTAAGTCGCTAGCTCTCCAGAAATCTGTTTAGGAAATTGTCCAGCTATCCGTATATGCACTTAACCCTAGAAATGTATGCACACTAGTCTGTAACCTTTACACCACACCTATAAAATATTTGCCTCCTGGATGGCAATGTCTTTCAAATTTAATTTTGTACTACAATCACCTACAGGGCTTATGAAAGAACATATGAGACATTTTTTGTGACCTGGGGATAGGAAAAAAAATTCTCTAGACATGAAGCCAAAGCATAAGCTATAGAAGAAAAAACTGTAACTGGAACTTCATAAAATTGGAATATTTTCCCATGTACTGGAGCAATATATTGGTAAGTCAAATATTCAGAATCTACAAAAAACTTTAGTACTCCAAAGTAAGGAAACAAACAAAAATTTTTAAAATACACCAGATTGGACACTCCTCAAATGGGTTAAAGACAGGAAATCAATACATTTTTAAAGAATATTAATTATCTAGGAAATGGTTTATTGGTTAAGTGTGGTTGCTAAACTAGCTTGAGAATGTGCAGAATACCACACCACTACACACTCTCTATAAATCCAAAAATTAAAAAAAAATTCTCAGTATTTCATGCTTACAAGGATGTGGAGCCTCTAGAACTCTAACACATTGAAAAATGGCACATGTTATTGGGTAAAGGTCTGGCTATTCGTCATAGAGTTAATCACCTACTTACTAAATGACTCAGCAAGTTCTGCTCTTTAGAGAAAGGAAAGCTTGTGCTCACATTAAAACCTGTAATCAAAGGTTATTTAGCAATTCTCTTCAAAAGTTCTGTCCCAAACTTGAAATCGCACAACCTCCTTCAAGTGGATGAAGAAACTGTGATACCACGGATACAATAATATACAGTAATAAAAAGAAACAAACATGATTCATGCCAAAATTTAGATGAATTTCAAGTACAGTGTACTTGAATTTCAAAGAATGAATATTATTTGATTCCAACTATGTGACATTTTTAAAAAGATAAAATAGAGGGGTGTATAGTCCCAGTGAATGCCAAAGTTTAAGGTGTGATTCATCTGATAGAAATGAAATAGCATACTCTCAGACTTGATCAGAGAAGCCTCTTCTTCCATTGAGTGGTGGCCAATTCAGAGACTCATGCCCACACAAAGTGCTGACGCAAGTGACCCATGAATGCTCAGCATTAAACAAGACATTTATGCCACCCCGTTAAGTCTCAGAGAACATTGTGGAAGAGGTGGCATCAAGAATATACGAGAAAGCAGACTGTTTTGCTTCTCATCCGCCTGTGCCCTTTTCTAAGCCTAGGGAACAATCTGCGGAAGATCAATCTCATTTGATCAACTTGATTGAACATACAAGCCCCCCCTGCTGGATGGTGGGGCCCCTGGGCTTATCACTTATTGTTAAAAAAAGAAAAAAAAAAAAAACTGAGAAAGATGCAGGACAAAAAAAAATAAATAAAAGAATATAAGAGCCAGAAGACAAGGAAAGTGCTGGCTGTCCTTGGGGACAAGATACAGCCATTTTAGTTATGAGTCATAGCAACTGTGGGGGAATACCACTCCCAGGTCTGCAGAAGAACCTGCCCATCAGCAGCCAGGAGTGGATGGAGGAAGGGCTCAGGGGATGCTACCTACACCTTACTGCTGAGGTTTTTGTGACTAATAGATTCAACCAGACTTCAAATCACTGCCTTCAGTTTTGTATCTAGCCATGACAAGCTCTAGGCTAAAATGAACACTTCTGATCTAATGATTACACAGATGGCCTTGGTGAAACCAAAGTTGGCTTTTACAAAGCAAAACCAAGAGCCATGAATGTGGTAGGGATGGTGTTGATAGGAATTGGGGGTGGGGAAAGATGAGAGAACAATCAGAACACACTATGTTCTGAAACTGTCAGCAAAATTAATCAAGAAAAATACTTTAAAAATGCAGTAGAGTGAGGGAGCCATTCGATGTAACAGAAAGTGCTCCTCCCAGGTCCTGTTTGTGGTGGCAGCTGTTTGCATCCACATGAGTGTTGAAATTCATAGATTGTATATGACAAGTCTAAGACTAACTCTGTGATCTAAGTAATAATAATGTAAAAATTTCATGTTTACAGCTTGCAAGGATCTAAGGTGAACTTTTCAGGACCTAGTGGTCGGGGCCCACACAGTTCACTATGTTTCCTCATTGTCTTCACTCACAGCCAAACTCTCCCCTCACCTGTGTGTCTCCATATGTTAAGTCTATATCTTAGTATTATTTGAGCACGAGCAGGTGGATTTTATTTGTTTCATCTGTGTATGCTTCTTCTCCCTCCCTCCCTCCGTCCCTCCGTCCCTCCCTCCTTCTCTTTAGAGACATTGTTTCACTATGCATCCCAGGTTGTCCTGGAACCTAAGATCCTCCTGCCTCAGCCTAAGTGTGGTGTTACAGGTTTGGCATACCCACCCCTGGTTTATTGGCTTCATTTTTGGAAACTCTATCCCTGTAAGGTAAAAAAAAAAATGTCACCAATAATTTCAGGCTTGCATTTGTCCATTAACTTCTGTTGTATCATATCCATAAGTTAGTTACCTCAATTCAGCCATTCCACAATGTATGTGTGTTTCAAGCCATCATATTTCACATGATAAATGTGTATATTTTTATTTTGTCAATTCACATTAAATTTTAAAATAAAGCATATGTGATCTATACCATATTTAGAGCTGGCAAGGCCATTTAACATCTCTCTCTCTCTCTCTCTCTCTCTCTCAATTTGTTTGTGTAAAAAGGGGATAAACTGGGCGTGGTGGCACACATCTTTAATCCTAGCCTTCAGGAAGCAGAGGCAGGCGGATCTCTGTGAGTTCAAGGCCAGCCTGGTCTACAGAGTGAGTTCCAGGCCAGCTGGGGCTACAGGGAGACCCTGTCTCAAAAAGACCAAAAATAAAAGGGGAGGGATAATAGCATAAGGAACCTTCAAGCAATGACATCATCTATCTACAAGTGAGCTGGACTGCAGATTGGTGTTTTGTTTCCCCAGCCATCTGCACTGGCCACAAGGGGGCTACAGTGGCTGGATTCCATCCAACAGGGTATGAGAAGGGTAGTAGATGAGGGTAGCCCCCTGCACCATTCCTCTGATTTCAGGAAGATCATACTAGTAAGTGGAGAGAGAACAAAAGCCTGTGTTTATGGCTGTCATGAAATGATTCTCTATTACAGCCTTTAGTGATACATTACCACCTTGATTCCATCCTTTGGAATCTGAGAAATGTCTACAATTTAACTATGTCTTTGACGTTTTTGTTTCTATAAGATAGCATGAAAACAAGTCCTGTTGTTTAGTCCATAGGAATATTTTGTGTGTGTTCCCGTGTGTGTGTATCAGTGTGTATGTGTATGTGTGTGTATGCATGTGTTTGCACAAGTGTGCATCCTTGTGTATGTGTGTATGTATGTGTATATGCATGTATGTGTGTGTTTGAGTCTGTGTGTGTATGTATGTAGGCTGGAAGACAATCTCTGTTGTGGTTGTTCCTCAGGTCTTGTGCAACGTGGGCATTTTCAAGATAGGGTCTCTTACTTGCATGGCTTCCAAGCAGGCTATGGTGGCTGTCCAACGAACCCCAGGGATCCTTTGGATGGTTAAAACATTTTGAAATTGAAAGACCCCAGGATTGTTTTCAAAAGAGGAAGAGGAACCCAGGAAGAAGACTAGGTTATTCCAGGCTCCTGAGGACATCCCAACATGTTCCAGACCATCTGCTCAAAATCACATTGCTAATGGATTGAGCAAGATTTTTTTCTTTTCATCCACAAATAAACCTTAGGGGGGAATTAAGCCAGGAGTTTTGAGAAAGCCAGGCATAAAGTGGGTGTTGCCAAAGAAATCTAAAGAGGAAGGCAGTGATCTCAGTACACCAAGATCTAACGAGGAAGACAGTGATCTCGGTACACCAAGAGCTGAAGAGGAAGGTAGTGATCTCCATACACCAAGAGCTGAAGAGGAAGGCAGTGATCTCGGTACACCAAGAGCTAAAGAGGAAGGCAGTGATCTCGGTACACCAAGAGCTGAAGAGGAAGGCAGTGATCTCGGTACACCAAGAGCTGAAGAGGAAGGCAGTGATCTCGGTACACCAAGAGCTGAAGAGGAAGGCAGTGATCTCGGTACACCAAGAGCTGAAGAGGAAGGCAGTGATCTCGGTACACCAAGAGCTGAAGAGGAAGGCAGTGATCTCGGTACACCAAGAGCTGAAGAGGAAGGCAGTGATCTCGGTACACCAAGAGCTGAAGAGGAAGGCAGTGATCTCGGTACACCAAGAGCTGAAGAGGAAGGCAGTGATCTCGGTACACCAAGAGCTGAAGAGGAAGGCAGTGATCTCGGTACACCAAGAGCTGAAGAGGAAGGCAGTGATCTCGGTACACCAAGAGCTGAAGAGGAAGGCAGTGATCTCGGTACACCAAGAGCTGAAGAGGAAGGCAGTGATCTCGGTACACCAAGAGCTGAAGAGGAAGGCAGTGATCTCGGTACACCAAGAGCTGAAGAGGAAGGCAGTGATCTCGGTACACCAAGAGCTGAAGAGGAAGGCAGTGATCTCGGTACACCAAGAGCTGAAGAGGAAGGCAGTGATCTCGGTACACCAAGAGCTGAAGAGGAAGGCAGTGATCTCGGTACACCAAGAGCTGAAGAGGAAGGCAGTGATCTCGGTACACCAAGAGCTGAAGAGGAAGGCAGTGATCTCGGTACACCAAGAGCTGAAGAGGAAGGCAGTGATCTCGGTACACCAAGAGCTGAAGAGGAAGGCAGTGATCTCGGTACACCAAGAGCTGAAGAGGAAGGCAGTGATCTCGGTACACCAAGAGCTGAAGAGGAAGGCAGTGATCTCGGTACACCAAGAGCTGAAGAGGAAGGCAGTGGTCTCCGTACACCAAGAGCTGAAGAGGAAGGCAGTGGTCTCCGTACACCAAGAGCTGAAGAGGAAGGCAGTGATCTCGGTACACCAAGCCACAGAAAATATATATTTTCATTTTCTCATGGATATTTATATGGAGCTTTTTTAGATCTATCTTCTTCCATCCTCTAACAACGGCAGCCTAATTAGAATCAATTTAATTTCTTCTTAAAAATGAATACTAGTCAGGACTCATTTTTTTCCTCTTCAAAAAAAAAAAATGATGTCGTAGCTTTAATTGTGCGTGGAACTGAAAACGTTGTCATGGAGATGGGAGGCCAGGAAGGAGCTGCTCCACTTCTCTGGCCTTGTTCTGAGCCTGAAGTGGAAACTGCTGTTGTTATGGGATTTCAGCGTCTGTTAATAAAAACCTATGCTTAAATTTTTGAAGGCGATTTCGTTCCTGTTGGCATCTTTTGTTTCATGAAAACAATGCGGGCACTCAAGTCACTATAATGAAAATGTTTTAGATTGAACATTCTGCTGAAGATTACTGCAGAACAGGAAGACTGTCCAGCTGGCTCAGTCACTGGCCATAGTTTGGAAACGTCTGCCCCCTAGCGGTTCCATAGGGAAATGCTAAATAATACTGCTAAACATTTTCTCCCTTAGATGAGAGGAAGAAGGGAGTTTATCTCATACATACGGTCTTTAGTTTTGAGCTAGAGAGCAGTTATGATTGTCCAATGATTCCCATTCAACTTTGTGCTTTCGTGATATTTTATGATTTCATGAAATCATTGAACTTCTGGAATTACAAAGGTGTTGTTACAATACCCTTTTGTCTTTTAGCATCATTAAATCTACAGCAATATGCCCTTTTATTTTTTATATTTTTTTCTTTCTTGTCTTTTCCCCCTAATCTAGGGATGTACATATTTTCCTATACTTTGAAATAACTGTCTTTTGGTCTCATTGCTTTATTATGTTTACTTTCTATTTATTTGGCTTCTGTGTGTGCCATTTTAATGTGAGATTCTTTTCATTTTGTTAATCCTGGTTTCTAATATATGCACACAAGCCTGAATGTTTTAAAAATCCATTGTTACATTTTATATTTATCTTGTACTGGGGTGGGGCTCACGCACGCCAAAGCCCTCACAGAATGTGGATTTCAGAGAACAGCTTGCGGGAAGGGAGTCAGTTTTCTCCTTCCACTGTGTGTGTCCCAGGGATTTAACTGAGATCACTGGGCTCCGTGGTAGTTGCTTTTAATCTGCTGAGACATCTTTCTGTAAGTTTTCATCTAGATATGACTTTATGTTGCTGATGTATTTTTGTAAGACAATTGTATAATTAATTTCCCAGTGTTTTCTAAATACATACATTGATAAATACATATGTTGAAAAATTCTACAGTATTCTTCCTATTGGTCTTTTTTGTTCCTAGTTTATTTTTAGTTTAATTCTTCCTATAGAGAGTGAAATTTCCTTTGAAATTTAGTAAAAAAGCAGGATTATTCAATAGAATTGACCACCATCCCTTTAAGATTTAGCTCAAGTGTTGTCACTCAATAAAATTTCTGCCAATTCCACTGACTTGTACTCCCTAATCAGAAGCAATCACTTATTTTATCATGTTCCCTCAACCTTTTGTACTTAATCCTGATTTAATTATAGTGTAAGTAGGTGTGTGTGTGTGTGTGTGTGTGTGTGCATGTTGTGTGTGTGTGTGTGATGTGAGTGATGTGTGTGTACAAACCTAAATGCACCTGCATGTATGTCTTTGGGTTATTCAAGTAGTTCCCTGAAAGTAATGTGATTTGTTCCTCTTATAGATGTGTACTCTGGCAGTGGTGGGGATATGGTAGGCTCTTAATCAGTGTTTTCTGATTTAGTGAATTTTCTGTTCCACCATTTGAACACCACACCTCCTCTCCCTTTTCTGTTTGCCTTTTAGTCTTCCACAGCAGGACAGTGACTTTTGCCACAGGGGTCTTTGAATGGGTGGTTTCCTCTCCTTGGAATAATGTTCTTTCCTTCCCACCTGCTTCGCTCATCCTTTGGTTTTCAGTTCAGATGTCTCCTGAAGGAAGCGTTCCCCGAGTGGAGGGGGTCGCCTATTCACTGTGGGACATTCCGATTCCTAAGTGCTTTTCTACTTGTGATTGTCTAACATCTAGGCAATTACTGAATTCATGCCTGCCTCCCTCAGTGGCGTGGAAGGCTTCCATCACTGCGAAGGCAGAGCTCTTCCTCCCTGTGGCATCTTTCATCCTGCAAAGCTGTATCCGGCTGGCTTGTTCATTAGAATTAAATTACATATTACCCCATGATCGCATTTTGAAACTTTTACTAAAATTCTCAAGGGGAAGTTAAGATAAAGCAATTTGAGAGTTTCTATCCTTATTTAAAAACATGTCTCATTGATCAAATCTCCTTGAAGGGACTCAGCCTCATTTGAATATTTAACTTTTTTTTTTTTTTGTCCTTTTGAGATATCTGGCCTGGAACTCACTATGTAGATCAGGCTGGCCTTGATGAATATTTAACTTGCAAAAAAAACCACAAAAGAATGTAGAAAAACAACCTTCCCAAACTCTCCCCTCTTCTCCCCCCCCCCCCTGCCCCTTCTAATCGCCTTCAGCTCTGCAATCTCTCCTGTAAATGCAGGGATGCTTCTTGGTGTGATTTTTGAATTTCCCATCAGCCAGTAATTGCACAGACAACTATAAACATGAATGAAAGGAACATGGGCTTTCAGGTCATGGGCTTTCCCAAGCTAGAGAACTTTTAGAATTTTTGTTTCCATGTGTTAAATGAATAACAGAAACTGTGGCATAAGATATTTGCAGAGTTTACCATACTCCTATTTTGCTCAAATCATCCTTGCTAATCTTTGTTAGCCTTGTGGTGTGGATGTAATATATATTATGTGGTGTGGATGTAAATATAGATAACTCCAGTCCTGGCTCTCTACAGTCCTGGCTCTCTATAGTCTAGGACTGCAGTTATCTATATTTACATTCACATCACATAATATATTTTCAATAGTTTCTCAATAGTTCATTTCTCAATAGTTTAATACAGAAGTAGAAAATTAGGGAGAACGTTGGGTAATTTACAGGCACAGACAGAACTGGCAGTATGGGTCATCCTGGGGTGGCTTCTCTGGTTCTGCCAAGCAGGGCAGAATGAAGCAGTGTTGCCAATTTTCTCTTACATTAGGGGCATATTGCTATGTTCCCAACACACTGCTCCACTAAATTCTGTCTCTTCTCAGTCAGTAGTAGGTATGTGATTTGAGGCGTCTTTTAAGCTCTCTGTATTTCAGTGGTACTACTAGCAGCTAAAATTTTCAAAGCACTTGATATGTCCCAGATGTTCTTCTGAATGCTTATGTGTCTTAATTCTCTTAATCCTTATTTACAATAACCTCACTTCACTGGAGAGGAAGTGAGGAATAATGAAATTAATCACAAGTATGTGGCCCAGCATCACAGAAATAATAAAAATGTCAGGCCTGGGATTCAAACCTAGGCCATCAAGCCCCATAGTCACAACTGGATTTCTAGCAGATGAGTAATAGTAACTTCAGCTGTATGCCTGGCACTTAACAAATTGCCTGCTACAAAGCAGCCAGCTGTACATTTGGCTGTTATCACTATTAGTTACTGTAGTTAGTGGAAATATTTATTTTTTAAAAAAATCTAGTTGATTCTTGGAGAAATACTTCAAACTCTTGTTTCTCTGGTTTTCACCAACAGATGTAGGCAAGTCACTAATCATGGGCAGTGATTTTGCCTTACAAGAGCCCTCTTGTGGAAAAGCTTAACAATCCAGGACAGCAGTTTTACTTCCCTAAAGATGTATATGGGAGAAAGACTCACTATAAAGAAAAATCACAAATATTAATCCGGCATCACTTATGATTTCATTGACAATATCAAATATGTTATTGATAACTCCCAACATGATATTAAATAGATAAAATATGGAAGAACTGCAGAAATTAAAAAGCAACTCTAAAAGGGAATTTAAATATACTTATAAGCCATAACAAAGCAAAATTTTCCTGGCTTCACAAATAGTTTTAATTAAGTAATTAAGTTATCAGAAAAAATTGGAGACAAAAGATTGAAGATAAAAACTCATTTATCTAAAGAAAATAACTCCAACATTACCATTTTCTATGAAGTGGTAATATGCTTTTCTTTTGCATCATTTATTCATATTAAAACAAGTTTGACTAAGGAAATTAACCTTGAACAAAGAATAACCCTAAACAAAATTTAAATAGTCTTTCTTTGAAAGACTCAGAGCAATTAAAGGTAGGAACTGATTAAATATTAGTAGCTGGATGAATCATTTATTAGGCAATTCTACTGTGGAAGCTTAATGCCTGGCTTGTACAGAAGAAAATAGTCCTCTGGCAACAGGTATTTGTTTAGTTCTCTTTAATGATCTCCGGTTTGATGTTGAAGAACTGTGTATAGTAATGATCTTGTCTGTGCTTTTCATTTATAAAATGTTGCTGCTGCCCAGGAAGACAGCTTGTGTTCTCTAGCTCATGTTTCTGAATCAGAAATGGTTCCAGTCATGCAGATTTTTCGTGCTTTCCCCACGATCGCCATGTGAAAAGTGAGATGGTATGAAGAATTATCACCCTTCCCAGATGAAAATGCATGTGGCCAAAGCTCCTTCAAATATGAGGTTACTATTGACATAATTTCCTAAGCTGTGTTAATTAGGCTTGATAGGAAGAGCTCAGTGTTAACTTCCAACAAAATGTTTACCAAGTTTCTATAGTGTTCCTTTTATGCCCATTATCTCATAATCACTGGAATAAGCAAACATCACTGGTTGAGGTCATTCAATGACTCAGGAACCTAGAGCTGAGATTGGAACCAGATAGGTCTGATTGTTGTGGTTTCCTGCTCTTTCCAGTGGCACCTTTGTGCTATAGTGCAAGCAGGTGGGACCTCAGGTGCTGGCAAGTTTGGGGTGCCATTTGGAAGGTGTCTGAGCAGGCATGACTGGGTTTCTACCAGGCTTCTGAGAACCTTTTAAATGTACCCTTCTTTGGAGCTCTCAGATATATTATTTTAGAGAAGACAGTTGAAGTCAAGCTGAACTTTGCTTTCTCTATCCATACTGCCTTTCACTCTGTCTCTCTCACTAGGAAGGGATCCAAATTCCCCTTGGTGGCTCTGCTTACGGTCTTCTTTTTCATACTCCTTGGTCTCTTTATGGTCTCTTAGTGTGGATATAGTCTGTTTCAGTACAGTAAACTGCTAGTAGCTATCTCCATTGTTTCTAGCCTAGCTCTCCCTGATAATGAAAAAGCTGGCCTAGTAGAAAAACAAACACACACACACACAAAGAAAACAACAACAACAAAACAACAACAACAACAAAACACTCAACAGAAAAGCCCGAATGAAATCCCGGAACTCTACAGCTGCATCCTCCGGCACCTCTGGGACCTCTGCTCACAGAATCTGCCTCTTTTTCTCAAGTCATGAGCTATGCTTCAGTCTTATCTTTTTATGAATGACTATCAACAGGTGCAACTGAAGTAAGTGATAGGTAAGAGCTGTTCAGGAGAAGCACTGAGACCAGCCCAACACGGTGTCTCTGCTGAGCGTGGATCACAGGCTCTGTACAACAGGGAAGAGTGGTCCCTGCTGAGCATGGATCACAGGCTCCGTACTAAGGGAAGAGTGGTCCCTGCTGAGCATGGATCACAGGCTCTGTACTACAGGTAAGAGTGCTTTCAACCGGAAAGACATTTATCTCAGCTAAAGAGATTTGTTTAATTAGAAATCTGACTATAATTTGGAGCATTTCTAAAAATATATATAAAAGCCTAACTGGCTGGCAGTTTTGTACATTTAACGTGTATTTTGTGGCCCAGCACAGTTGGGTCCCCAGTGAGGTTATACTATCATCTGGGTAAGTTACTTCTCAAAGAGTGATTTCCCTATTTATAAAAAGAAGATAATGATACTAATGTTAGGAAGACCAAACTAATCATGCTTTTTGCTATTTATTTTGTAATTAATACATTTAATGATGTAATCAAAATTCGAATAATTTCCCTGAAAACTAGGCCTGTACATCTCATTCCCTTAACATTTTCAAATAAAGTATAATTTTGCAATCTTTAAAAAATTTTTTTTTAATTTTTAAAATTTATTTATTTTTTTTCTTTTTTTTATTTATTTTTATTGATGCTTTGTGTATTTCATACATCATTTTCCAATTCAGTTCAGGCATATATCCCCTTCCCTTCCCCCCCACCCCACCCCTACCCATCGCAGATCGTGCATTCTGCCGTAAGTTTTCTGCATCTTTCTCTTTTTTGTTTTGTTTTGTTTTCATTTTTTTTAACAATAGGTGATAATTTGTGAGTACAAGCATCCTTCATGTAAAACCAATTTGCAAGCAGTTGTGCCCAAACCCACACAGCTCATGGGTCCCACCATCCTGAAAGGGGGGGCTTGTATGTTCAATCAAGTTGATCAAATGAGTGTTCAGTCTATATTGTTGTAGTTTCACCATTAACCCCAATCGAAGCCCTTACATTCTACCACGCCCCCTCTTCCGCAGATTGTTCCCTAGGCTTAGAAAAGGGGCACAGGTGGATGAGAAGCAAAACACTCTACTTTCTCTATTTTTATGTGTATGAATGTACTGTCTGCATGTAGGTTTGTGCACCCATGTCGTGCAATACCGCGGAGGTCAGAAGAGGTTATCGGATTCCCTTGGAACTGGAGTTAAAGACGGTTCTCAGCCGCCATGTGGGTGCTGGGGATCGAACCTGGGTCCTCTACAAGAGCAGTTGGCGCTCTTAACCACTAGGCTGCCTCTCAAGCCCCAATTTCTCAATCTTTTGATATATATTTCTCTATCTAGATTATCTTTCACAACGTCCCTTGTTCTACAATGAACTTCTTTTCATTATTCAACCCACTTAAATGCTTTCATTAAAAAAAAGAAAATACTAGTTATTCACCATTGTTAAATCACATTTCAGACTTCATAACAATGAAGCCACCACATTCCAGGTATTGTGGCTCACACCTTTAATCCCAGTGCCTGGGAGGCAGAAACAGGCAGATCTCTATCATATTGAAGTCAGCCTGGTCTACATAGCAAGTTTTAGGCAAGCTGGGATTTCAGGGAGACCCCATTTCAAAAAACAGCTACAACTAGTTAATAACTTTCAATTATCCCAAATCTCCAGCAAATAATTTATTAACTTACTAGACAAATGTATCACTGGATGCATGCTTTCTGTCAGGTGCCATGATGTCGGGTACCATGTTAGAGGCTGTGATATGAAAATGAAGAGAAACAAAAGAAGTAACAATAATGTGTACACAGAGGCTCTAAGAGGCTGTCCTCCCATCATGATGAGGAATGGGATATGATGATTTCAACGGAGACCTGAAGATTGCATGCATTCTTCATATAACTTACTATCATTAGTGCTTTTTGTGGTTGTTGTTATCTTTTCCCATAAAATATAAAATACATTGGGGCTGGAGAGATAACCTAGCGGTTAAGAGCACCGACTGCTCTTGCAGAGGACCTGGGTTTGATCCCCAGCACCCACATGGCGGCTAAGAACTGGCTGTAACTCCAATTCCAGGAGAACTCCAGTTCCAGGGGAATCCAAGACCCTCTTCTGACCTCTGCGGCATTGCACGACATGGGTTCACAAACCTACATGCAGACAGTACACTCATACACATACAAAAATAAATAAAATAAAAAAAATTAAAAAAATATATAAAATACATTAAGGAAAATACTTGGCAATCAATCAATATATATCTCTATATATCTATATCTATATCTATATCTATATCTATATCTATATCTATATATATATATATATATATACCTCTCTCTATATATATATCTATATATATCTTTTATCTAGCCCCACACAAGAAAACCAATAATTATTCATGTAATGGAAAAAGGAAAAGTTGTATTAGTAGGTGGAAAGAGTACTTCAGATAGATTAAAGTCTGTAGGACAATCACTTGTGAGAAAGTATTGGTAATGGTTGTAGGCAAGGCAGGTGGGGGGGTAAGCACTCAGGGGACAAGTGTGGAGACACAATCCTGGTAACTGCTAAAAAATCCGAGTCAGGAGGTGGAGAGATAGCTCAGCAGTTAAGAGCACTGGCTGCTCTTGCAGAGGACCAGGGTTTGATTCCCAGCACCCACATGGCACCTAACAACTATCTGTGAATCCACTTCCAGGGAGTCCGACACCCTCTTCTGACCTCTGTGGGCGTTGCATGACATGGGTGCACTTACACAGGTAATACACTCATACACATAAAATAAATATAATAAACAAAATATTTTAAAAAGAATCTGAGTCTTTCCCTATGTAGCTCTCATGCATCATATTCTCAGGTCTTAAGGAGTATCTCACTTGCTTAGTGCTCTCCACCAAGACTTACCTGTGTGGCTGACAAAAGAGCTCCCTAAGCTCTTTTCTAGCACTCTAGTTTGCAAAATATGATTTCATGGTTAAGAGCTTGCACATGCACATAAGCACCAAAGAGACGTGGTTCAATATTGCCCTTAATGCAATGACATTGAAATCTGGTTCAGAACTGTATCTTATTTCTCTATATTGAAGGGAATGGCTGTTTTGGCCTGTCACTTTCTTCTAATAGTTTAGTTCCCAGTACAGCTTCAAGGAGAATGTCTTTGAAAGAGGTCTTGAACTTGGCAGTTTTATTGCTTGGAAGCTCAATTTGTTCTGCGGCTAAAGCTCAGAGTAAAATAAATGGTGTGTTTTCTGAAGAACCTGGCAGCTATAGTTTTTCTTCCTGTTTATGTCAAAAGACATGACGCTGAGGTAAGCCAGGAATTGACCTGGTTAAAGGAGCTTGGCTTGCTCAACGTTCGGAGCCTTTAACTCCTAAGCAATGGGACAAGAGGCCTCCAGACACACTGCTGAGGAAGATCAATGGAAAGGGAGCAGGAAGAAAGGAAGAAAATAAGAGGAAAGGGGAGAAAAGCTCAAGTTTTGCATATCTAACTCAAAAGGAAGCATCCTCTGTTATTGCCCTCTGTTGCATGAGGATGCTTCGCTGGTGACAGTTGAGAGATGCATTACTGTTCTCTCTCTATCCCCTGTTCTGCCAACATTCATGAACCTTAGGTGGAGAGGTTCTATTGTAGAACTGTCACTTAGGGCTGGGCATCTCACAGATACTTCACTGTGCTTGACCAGTTGTGGAACTCTGAATAGTCTCAGTCTGTTGCAAAAAGACACAGAAAGCCACAACTGGCCAAAATGTAAAGAATAAGAGACCTAAGAGTGTGTGTGTCACTGGATAGGACTCCTATACTAAATAAGAGACCTAAGAGTGTGTGTGTCCCTGGATAGGACTCTTATATTAAATAAGAGACCTAAGAGTGTGTGTGTTCCTGGATAGGACTCTTATATTAAATAAGAGACCTAAGAGTGTGTGTGTCACTGGATAGGACTCCTATACTAAATAAGAGACCTAAGAGTGTGTGTGTCCCTGGATAGGACTCTTATATTAAATAAGAGACCTAAGAGTGTGTGTGTCCCTGGATAGGACTCTTATATTAAATAAGAGACCTAAGAGTGTGTGTGTCACTGGATAGGACTCCTATACTAAATAAGAGACCTAAGAGTGTGTGTGTCCCTGGATAGGACTCCTATATTAAATAAGAGACCTAAGAGT